>QLPD01001213.1:0-25372 GCA_003314085.1 Hymenopellis raphanipes | reverse complement strand
TCGCGAGCCTGCTCGGGACAGTTTTCTTGACAAATGCCACAACGAAGGGTCCTTAAGTTGAAGAGACGGATGACGCGCCGTCCCATGGGATATCCCATCCTACTGGGTTAAACCTGCTCAGTGCTCTCCCACCGCTAACCTTCTGCGGTGAGTTGTTCTGAATGAAAGCCCCGCAACGTTGAATTTCTGATGCGTACTCTTTGATATAGGCTTCTGCGGCGAATTGACAGACCCAGGCGTCTATAAATGCACAATCTCAAGAACTCTGATAATCATTCAATGATGTGGAGAAGACATGCCAGGTTCCAACATCAGCATGAGCTTATAAGAAAACCCTCGGTTCGCTTGGTGTATTATTCCCCCGCATGGCTACAGCCTTCGACCTGGGTGTACCCGCCTCAAGACGCGACCGTTATCGTCAAAGCCATCAACGTTGGTGGGAACGAAACGTTCTCGCCTGCGTCCTTCTTCCTCGAACCCGTACTCGAGGGGTACGAGGGCGCGTACGGCCCGTTTTATTCCTTCCTCATCGAGCACCCTACGAAGGGTAAGCTCCTCTTCGACCTCGGCTATCGCGTGGATGAAGAAAACTTTGCACCGGCGGTCAAGGGCCTCCTTGCGCTGTGGGCGTCGATGGGTCCTTATAAAATGCAGGCGAATGGCGATGTCGCGAGCAGACTGAAGGATGGTGGTGTAGATCTGGCCAGTATTAATGCTGTCATCTGGAGGTATGGTCGATGGGGTTTATCTGGTATGCCAGGTGGCTAATGAATGAACAGTCATTCCCATTTAGATCACACGGGTGCGTATCCCTTTCGCGCGATACATAGCGGAGTCTGACCAGGCTGAAGGTGACATGTCGACATTGCCACCCACGACAGATCTCATCGTTGGTGCTGGCACGGATCTGCGGACTTATCCAGAATATCCCGACGCGACGCTGATAGAAAATGACATCGCGTGAGTATGTTCAATATCAGAGGGATAACGTTTAAACTATTGTAATCAGCGGCCGAAAGGTTATCGAACTTTCATTTACGGAGAGCACTATCTGCATCGCTGGTCTGTCTGCCATCGACTATTTTGGCGATGGCAGCCTCTACGTTCTTGACACGCCTGGGGTACGCCTTATTGATGTGGAATCATGAACCTCACCATTGATTGCTGACAGCATCTTCCCGGACACGTCTCCGTCCTCGCACGGGTAACGACGACGACATTCGTGTTACTCGGTGGGGACTGTTGCCACCACCCGGGAGCTCTACGTCCTACCCCCACTCTCCATGCCCAATGTCCTTGTCCAGGGCACATCATCGAGGCCGCCAAAGCTGCGGTTTCTCCCACTCATTTCCCGCCAGCAGACGCTGACTCTTGCTTTGATATTTCTGGACGTGATACACCTATGCTCGAATTGCCCAAGGGACTTTCCGTGTATGCGGACGTGAAGTTGGCAAAGGCGACACTGGACCATGTGGCAAAGCTCGATGCATGCACGGATGTTTTGTTTTTGATGGCTCATGATAGCACTGTGCCCGGGATTATTGAAGAGTTTCCAGCGGACTTGAACGATTGGAAGGAGAGAGGGTATAAAGAGAAGCTGACGTGGGCGTTTTTGGAGCCAACCAGTCGTGCGTTTAGGTTTGCGGAGAAGAAGGCGGCATGAGCAGGCTTAGATGAATCCAATAAGTATGATGATTGACCGTCAGCTTGCAGCTTTTCCCATTAGGTCACAAGGGATGAATCTTCTGCAAGTTACCAGACAGTTTCTCGTGGGCGCATTAGGAACTAGTCCATCCAGGTAGACGTCCGCCGGAGAGAACGCTTCACGAACATCAGTTAAAATACTGACGCGACAAGAGCTACCTGGTGGTGTTCAAATCTCAAGCATATTAAACGAAATTTTTGCAGGTCTTTATTTTCTTTAATAAGTGTATCATAATCTTTCAGATTGCCAAAAGCATGTCTGGTGGGTATATCTTCGCGATAGCGGAAGCAAGATGGGTTCCTTCTCTCTTCGCCTATCTGAACAGAAGTCTCTGAAGGGATAGTGACTTTCGAATCTGTCAGACCCGGAATCTGTGATTACACTTTCATCAGTATGAGTTGGGATTTTGACAATGAAGGCTAACCCACCATCGAGTCTAATCATAAGACGACTACATAGGCATCGTGCACCGTCACCTCAGGTTCGACGCGTATCGCATCTGTGGGCAGACTGGTGCTGTGATACTCGGCACGCAAGTTCAGCGAGGCTTTCCTCCTCTGAATTGGTCGCTGCCTCTCGCCACCCGCCACACGCACTGTGCCCTTGTTAGAGCGCGACTTGAGGCCGCGGATGCGGAGGTGAGGGATGTGGAAGGTAAGAGTGGCAAACATAGTAGTAAGTTGCGAGGGGATGTTAGGTGAATAAGGCTTTGTGTAGGAACACTAGTGTTGAGGCACTAGCAGTTGAAAAAAGTGGCATTTATAGAGGAGGACTGGACAGCCTTTTGCGTCATAGGAGGCTCTTCAGGATGTGAACTGTCTTTCCTTTCGCAGACAGTCTCTCGCAGGACCGGACCCCTATGACGCATGGACTGAGATGGGTTCGTCGAGGATCAACGATCGAAGAAGCCAGTCTGTTGCTGGTCTCGCCAGCTATGTGTCTTGCATGTCAAACACTGAGTGGTCTGGTACAGGTAGTTTTACGTTGACTTACAATGCCCCCCATCGATAGTATACTCCGAGCCGGTTGTCCCTTCCGCCAGCTTCGCGAAGGCTTGTCTTAGTATTTCCCTTTGATTTCCCTACTCCATCAACCAATTTCTTCGCTTTGGTTGTAGTCAGGGAGGGCATTTAATCTGCCTCGGCAGAATTGCGCAACGTGTTGAAACTATCTCAGCTGTGTCCATTCTCACTATCGCAACTTCACATGTTACAGCACTTCTTTGAATAAAGTTTTGGAATAGAATTGGATTCAAGATATCATAGTCCTCCAGATTACACATATATCTGATGGGTATCCCAAATTCCTTCTCTCTTTCCCGTTGTACGCTTATCTGAGAACCCTGGAGAAAAATGACCTTCGAACGAATCTGTGAAACATTCATCAGTACATGTAGGGTTTTCGACCATAAAAAGGCGCCCACCCCACAAGAGTAGTTTGATCATAAGACGACTACATAAGCATCATGTATCGTCACCTCAGGTTCGGTGCGCACCACATCTTTGACCGAGTCGATGGCGCAGTGGTACTGGGCACGCAAATTCGATGAGGATTTCCTCTTCTGAATTGGCCGTCTCTCGGGGATGGTCACCTCAGGTGCGGTGGTTGCGACATCTCTGACCGAGGCGTGATACTGCGCCCGCAAGTTCAGCGAGGCTTTCCTCTTCTGAATGGGTCGTCTCTCGACAGACTCACTGCGCGAGCTCTTGGTAGAGTGCGACTTGAGACTGAGGAATTGGTGTGTGATGTGGAAGTTGAAAGATGTGAACATAGTGAGATGTGTGCGAATGCAGAGATTATAGGCAATAAAACTTTGCGTAGAGGAACTGTAACGTTATTACATCGTCTGAAAAGTGGCCTTTATAGAGGACGACTGGACAGCCTTTCACGTCATAGGAGGATTTTGTGAACGGTCCTTGTTGTCGCAGACAGTCTTTCGCAGGACCCCTATGACGCATGAACTGAGATGTCTTCGTCGATGATCGAGCGAGCGTACAACACCGAGCGCCCCGAGAATAGGTGCCATTTCACGGAAGCTGGATATATGCACCATTAATTATCACATCGTAGTAGTACAAAGAGCGACTAACCAGCCTGCCATTGGTGTATGAGGGATTCCTGAATATATTCGAAGCCAGTCTTGTCGATTCTGATTTTACCAAAGCTGAGGAGCACTCTGGTGCCTACATATCGTAACGCTAGACAAAGACCCTATGAAAACGCACCGTCACCGCCGGGAGGAGGCGAATGAACCAGTGCGTCGCGTCCGTTTTCACTGGGATTGATCAGCCTGGGCATTTGATTCAACAGTGCATTGCTCAACACAATCGCTGAACTTCCATCCTCTGCTAGTACACCTAGCTTTTCCACGTTACGCCAAATTTTTTCAATGTATTGCCCTGCACCTGAAAAGTGGGCAACCTTGCAGCAGACGGCGTGAAGCTCCAGTAAATCTTCAGATGGGACAAGGAGATGTTCGGGGTCTGGAGTAGTGAAGGTAATTTCGGGGTGCGGTATCAAAAGTTCTTCCACACTGGAGCAAACTTTGTAGTGATTTTTCCCCTTGCGTCAAAGTTAGAAATACTGTTAGATACTTAAGATATGTTTGTGGTACGCACAAGCTTCTCAAACCACATTTCAAGATAATTAAACCATTGGCGCCTGTTGGCATCCATAGTCATGATGTTGAAAAGTGAGTGAACGTTGGCACTGTTGATCTTTTCGAGGTCATAGCAGAAGCGCTGGAGTACAGCTAGCACAGAGACAGCGTAGTCGCCCTAAAATGTCCAAAGTCATCAAAATTATTTCTAGGTAAAGATGGGCACACACATCGTCCTCCTCATCCACCCCGTTCTGAATCAAAAAATACAGGGATTCAGGCAAGATGTAAGCACATTGCGTGTGCACCACTCCACCATGCGCTCGAAGCTCCTTACTTGTGAGACCGAGCTCGGCGCGCGCCTTCACATCATATACGCCATTGACGACACAACGGAAGCCATCGCGAATCAAGGCCTAAGAAATATGAGTCGCCGAGGTGTCGGCCACGCAGACGGCTCAGACCTGATTTTTGGTATCCTTGTGGTCTTGCGGGGCTTCTAAGAGGTTCGTCTTGATGGAATCCTCGAGATTATCAAAGGAGTTCCGCGACGGGTGCTCGAAGGAGGCTCGGGGCCGTTCCTTGACTGAGAGAGCTAAAGGCAAAGTTGAGCACAGAAGGAACGCACTTACAGGGAACAATAAAATAGTTGATGAAGCTTTTTCCAAGCTGGGATAGGTTGTGGTAGTCTTGTCCGCATGAATGGATGACTTTGACAACTTCGTCAAGCGCAAGCGCGCGAGTAGTTGTATGGAGAATTAGATACCCAAGAACTCGAGAATGGAGCAGGGCGTTTTGGTCGTCGCGCGCGCGGGCCTGGAATTGGAGACAGATATCATATGCATTAACAACGTTGGTCATCATGGGATCTAAATGGGTGTTCGCGAGAGGAGGAAGTGCGGTCATGGTGGAAAAGCACCGAAATGGTTCGCGTCCAGTCATGGGTTAGGGCTTGCCGGTCCGAAGGTCCGGAGATAGTTCACTTCCGCTCTCTCCCTGGTAAAAGGTCTTCTGCTTACTGTCATCTGCATCTTCTACGTTCTATGAACAGATAATGAGCTGCTTCTAGGGCCTCTCTGGAGCATTACTCGCTTGACTCGATAGTCAGGAATCTCTCCGCATTCGCAGAGGAACTCTCAACAAATTCTCGGATTTGGACATATACCTGCGCACCGGACGTCTCTAATCTTCGAGAACGCGTCAAGGTGAGCAAGTTTCAATGTACCGTATCTTCCGCGTCTCCTCATGGCTGCCTCGCAGTCCGCTTAGCATGGCGTCAGTGGCAAACACTGAAACTCCTTGTACATCTGCCTTTGGATCTCGGACCCCCACCACTGTTCCACGATGTGGACAATACACTGCTACAATTAGATCCTCGGAAAGCAAGCAAAAACGGGCAAAATCGCATTCCCATTGTGCGGGAGATTAAAAGCACCCGTCAACAGCAATCAGCATCTCATTCAGCCCCCCATTCATGGATCTGGCCGTCTACCTGCCGAATGGGCTTATTGGGCATTGGAACGTCTGCCTCTTGTTCCTTGCCCGTTCCGACCCTTGGGACCATTTTGCATGTCGGAAACCAATGTCATTGTTTCGTGGGAGAGCTCAGCGATCGGTCCTCGAGGCAGATCGCCGTTAGGCCACGATGCTGCTGCATTGGCTGGGGGTTATATATAAGCCCAAGGTAACTTCTAGTCTCTCGCTACACACTAGGGTCTCCTCGACCAACTATGACTACTATGGCTTATACGCCCTACGACGCTGGAATTGCAAGGACGATGTCTCGTATGTCCCGGAGACCATCGATGCAATCAATCAACTATGGCACCCCTTATTTCCCTGATCAGCGCGCAACAATGGTATGTTCTTTGTCTTTTCATCGCTCGCCCTTCCCTTGTTCTTTAAAACCCTTTCTCATTATCGAATATCCCACACTTTAGTACGCTCAACCCGGTTACGACATGGCAGCATACGGGACTCCCCATAGCTATCCGCTAACGCGTCGGATGTCCAGCCAATGTAAGCATCTTCGAGTCCCCAGCCCCCAGTCTAGAGGCGTTCTGACCACCCGCCTAGCATACGACGACCACGCTCTCGGAACTCCATACTACGCCCAGGCTGCACATCCGATATATCCTACGATGACCCATCCGGTCATGCTCAACGCCATGCCGCGGCGGCGCCGTCACTCGACCGTGTCGTTCGCTGCGCCGCGGCCGCCTGGCATGCTCGACGGGCTCTTTGGGCGCAGCAGCATCCGCATCAAGTTCAAGCGCAAGGGGAGCATACTCGGCGGGATCAACCTCGCCGAGGCGCAGATGCGCGGGATACGGCTGTCGAATAGTGAATCGTACTATCTGAGCGATATGCATCCGAACTGGCACGATAATGTTTACCTGAAAGTGAGGGTGAGTTGGTTCTTGGGTTAGGTCGATGGTGGACTTGTTGTACTGAAGAGGTTTTTGCATTGTAGTGGCCGGGGCATCAAGAGGGCACCTATCAGCTCCCGCTAGACTCGTATGATAACGGGCGGCTGGACTTGGAGACGCTGGCGAGGAGGGTTGCGAGGTCGTGTGTACACTATTTCCAGGTAAAACGGCATGGTCTTTCTATGATTTTCTGACGTCTAACAATATTATATTAGACTAACAGGATCCCCGTTTCGTGGGACCGTATGGAGCTCAAGTGTCTTGAGGAACTCGAGTTCGGCGTCTGGGAACCCCAGCTCACTGTCAATCATATTCTTTGACGTGTTTACTTACCTTGTGTCTGTGTCTGCGCTTCCTTTACCTCTTACTTTGTGTTCGCGGTTGTTGGTTGATACTGTTACTGTAATTGTACGCGTGTAGCCTTACATACAGCTTAGCTCTTATAATATTATTGGTTTGTATTCATAAAACACACCCTCAAAAGTCGACCATGAACTTGAGTTCTGATCTCTTTCCTCTTCCCTCTCCTCCTCGGGGACTACCGGTCACTCAACCCGGTCCGCACCAATCCGTCACCTGCCATTGGCCAACGGGTCGGAGCGGATGATCACATGACGCTTAACCTCAGGCACTGACTTGCGGAAATTCTTCCACTCATCCCTTCTTAATTTGTCTCCACCACCCTCTCGCTCTACCTAATTCTCTCCCTGCCTCTTTCGCTGACGATATGCCTTACTCTGCTGGTACGTTTCCCTCTCTCCTACCTATCTACCTACCTTTCAATGCTAACCTACGTCTTAAAATTTGCAGGAGACGCCGCCAAAGGCGCCGGGCTCTTCAAAACGCGCTGCGCCCAGTGCCACACCACGGGCGCGGGCGAGGCGCACAAGGTCGGGCCCAACCTGAGCGGCATATTCGGGCGCAAGTCGGGCCAGGCGGACGGCTACTCGTACACCGCCGCCAACGTGAACAAGGGCGTGACGTGGAATGAGGAGACGCTCTTTGAGTATTTAGAGAACCCCAAAAAGGTTTGTGTCCTCTCCACTCGCTGGGTTGGTGTGTTGGTAGCTGATGCCACGTCGGCAGTACATCCCCGGAACAAAGATGGCGTTCGCGGGATTGAAGAAGGACAAGGACCGGAACGACCTCGTTACATATCTTAAGGATGCTGTGAGCCTCTTTCTTCCCTCGCTTTACTCTATTATGCTGACCCACTACCGTACAGTGCAAATAGACGCCCTTGTCCTCTTCTTAGATTATACATATTCGTTAGGTTAATACACGCTATTTCGTTGGACAGCATACCTTGTTTGTTGTGCAATAATCACCACTCTCTCAATGATCCACCTCCTGCGCTGCGCCTGAAATGCTCTTGTATTATTGAGATTTGGGTATGCTATACGTCGTGTCACCATTGTCTTCATACATCGGGCCTCTAAATAGGTATCGGCCTAAAACGCATACTATGATGTGAATGGGTTGCAATCACAAACCGCGCCTCTTACAGCAAAGCTCGCCACACTACCGATAGCCAGCCCGCATACTAGACAGAAACTAGCGACTGTCGCCGCAATGTCAATATCCTCGCGCTTGCCCTTTAGTCTAGCATTATGGTCGATAGACGGTGCGGACATCATGCACATGCTCGAGACATAGCCATTCGACAGGGCGAACGCGAAAAGAATGAGCATGAACATCAAGTCCGAGTTGATCCATGGTGTGTACGGTGTATCCGAAGTTGTCGGTCGCTGAACATTGCAAAGCAAAAATAGTGGCACGAAGAGTGTGCGCGCGAGGGATAACGTGAGCAGCCGTCTCGCAGACCATGTCAAGAGTTTGGGTATGGAGCAGAGATAGCGTCCGAACAGATCTCCAAGGCCGAATACGAAGAAGTGGACAGAGCTGAAAAGGAGAGGGTGTATGTTGGGGTTCGTAGGTGCAATGGACGTGGTTATCGGAGGGAAAACAGCCTGTACAGACAGAGCGTATGCATGTTAGAAATAAGATCGCAGACGCAAGGAAAGCACGTACGAGGGTCACGACAAAGACATACGCGACGGCAATGTGATACACGATATTCGTCCTGAAAATGTGCAGCATACTGCTGCCCGGCTCGTGATGGCCGCGCGACACCAGCCCCCTCGTCTCTTCGCTATCCCCGCCCGGCTCCTCAAACTTGACCGGCCTCTCCAGCGTCCCGGCCACAGCCTTGTACGCAGGCATGGACACCAGCCACGCCATGCACCCAGCGGACACGAGCAAGAACAGCGTGGAGAGCAAGAAGAACACGAACGCTGATCGCTCCGCGGCCTCGCCGTGGCCGCCCGTCGGGACGCCAGTTACGTCTACTTGCTCGTTCCATGTCGACGCGATGGCGCTGAGGACCTGCACGCCGCTGACCACGACCGCGACGGCCGCTTGGCCGGACATCATCGGCTGCACGGCGGTGGGCCCGAAGAGCGAGGCGATGGCGATGCAGGATGTCTGGAGGTACGAGCCCAGTGCTGCTTGTGCGACGCCATTAAGCAGGACAAAGGCGAAGAATATCGCGGCACTAGTGTGGATAAAGGTGCTTATAGTGAGAAGGAACGTGAGCCCCGAGAGCAGGATCAAAGACGATATGATCTGCCGCGAAGGGGCGTTCTAAGCTAGTAATCAGCCTACAACCGAGCAGTAAAGACCAGACTTGCCTGCTTCGACGTGGCAGTCGCATGCGCGAGGAACAGGACATTCGCAGCGGTGAACGACGTCGAGAGATACGAGCTGAACGTCAGCTTCAGATTGGACGTCGACAGCCGCGCGAGAAAGTACGGCGTCGCGGTGATCATCACTTATGTTAGGAGTTTTTCGCTCAATACACGTTCTCAAATACACATTATTATACTCACCGTTCCAAGGTAAAAGGACAGCATTGCCCAGAATAAAGTGTATCCAGCGGATCCGCGCATCGACGGCATGAAGACTTAGATGGAGGTGGGTGGACTCGTGCGCGCTCTCCGGGTCGGCCTCGTCGTCGAGCTCAATGTCGGACTCGGAGCGTATTATGGGGTTGGCCGCCACCGGGGCCTGTGGGATGGCATGGTAGAGAGCCTCTGGACTCCGAGAGCGCACGCGCGACATGCTCATGGTGGTCAAGGGACAAGTGATTAGATAGCTGACTTCCTATTTCGGTCTCCTTCCGCTTCTTGTTTTCAAAGCGTGTTAGTAAAGGATTCCAGTATAGGTATCATCTCGGATTCAAGGTAGCAGTAGGGTCGCAGACACCGAAGAATAGAAAAACATGGAATATCTGATAATGAAACAAGAGACGACGGTGTACCAACTTATGATTAAAGCGACCAGACGGTTTACTTCTTCTCCCCCATCTTCATAGCCCAATCACGAGGCACCAAACATCCTTCACTACATGGCGGGCAGTTGGGACTCGGAACGCATAAGAGACCCCAGCGGTAATATTCAACCTTTCCGCCCCCAACTCCATGGTCCGTCTTAACGCCACACCGACAGAAATCGTCTCCGAGCTCGAGATGCACAGGATCGGGACATGGGTCGGAGGGAAACCGTACAGGAATCCCTGGAAGACGGTGGCTTCCGCCATGAAAGTCAAGGGCCGTACGATATGATTGACTGGCCCCTTCAAGGATATTTATTTTCCACCTGAACGCAAGGGAGCTGTAGCATCGGAAGAAAACAGATCCCGCAGAATCAGACGAAATCTCAACAACGGCCTTTTCTACACTGGTAAAAATATGGAGAGAGGATCAGTAATGTCAACCTCGAGTACTGCACTCACTCAACCAAAGACTGCTCCACTTTCTTTCGATAGGGTAAGGTGAGTTCCGTATCCGCCTGGAAATTCGGATTATTGAGGAGTTCATGAGCATAGAGGATGGTCTCCGCGCCATAAAAATCTCCACTAGGCCATTTGGAGCGGCGACATACGAAGACAAAGGCAATGGAAAAGACCATCAGACTAGCAAACAAAAAGTAGACTCCGAAATCCATCTTCTCGAACATTTGTGGCGTAAATCGGGCCATTAAGAATCTTCGAAGCGGCATCAGAATGAATGAAAAAATTAAATACCACACCATCCTATAATCATAATGTAACCTCCGAACGCGGGAGCACCTGGTTCGGCGCCTCGGGTAGAACCATATTGGCCAGCCGCTCGCGTATCTTTTCCTGCTTACGGTTTTTCCTACGCGACTTCCTCTCCAACTTGAGCTTGTGGAAGGTCTGCTTCAGCGCGACCTTGTCCTTGCGCTCCTTCTCCAAACGCTCCCTGCACATAAACACGGCATCCGCTCGCGCAGCAGCGACCGTCCTGCCTTCGAGGTGCTTGGTCTCACGCTGGATGTACTCGGCCAACAAGGTCTTCTTGTACTCCTGGTACGTCAGCCAGCGCTCGTGACGCTTGGCGAAGCCATGGGGGTTAGAGAGCTCCTTTGCCAAGTAGATCTCAATAGGATGCTGGACGTCCAACGTTCCCCCGCTCAACATGATGGACAGGAATGTCTTCTCTGGTATGACTCTGGGAATAGCACCTGTACGGTCTCTGGCGAACGGAGGTGGACGCCAGGTGACGCGGCTGACCTCTTCCTTGGGCGTATCCCAGGGTTCAGCTGCAAGTTGGTGTTAATTGAGCATCTCGTCTCGCAAAAGGAAAGGAAGACACTGACCAGCTATAGTAGGAGGTTTGGGGACTGTAGGCCACGGTATGTTGATTCTCCGTTTTCTGAATCCTGGCAAAAAAGGTTCTACTGCCACCGCGGCACGCTTCCACACGAAATGCCTGACTCTGGGATCCCACCTTGGATGAGATGTACCGAGACGGCGGGCAAACACACTAAACCCAGCTCAGTGTGAATGTCGGGGAGAGAGCAAGCAAAGAGACATACCGACGCGTCACCGGTTCTGGAGATTCACTGGTCGGAGGGAACGAAAAGTCGCCAATATAAAGCTGGCATTTCGAATAATGCACATGTGGGCCTCTGTTTCTGCCCTCTTGGGCGTCCTTTCAAGTCGATAAGCAACGAGCAAACGACACGTAAAGCAAGCACACCTGCATAGACCCCTCCGTCGGTGTAAGATGGACCCTGTTCGTCCACCGATTTATAGCCTCCACAGTATGGAGCGTATTACTCCTGTCTCCCCTCACACGAATCTGGTCCCCGGGCACGATATTCCAATACTTGATACGGTCCCTCGTCAAGACCACCTTTGGCGGCGATATTTGGCTCATCTGCGCCGTCATCCGCAGGTGCTTGATGTCCACCGGAAGCATGTGGCGGAAATTTTTCGTCCATGGCGACTTTGACGCGAGCCCGTTGATCTGGCCCGCCGTCAGCTTGAGGTTGCCAGCGATCTTGGGCAGCCGCAGGCTGTTCCCGTTGAAGAGTCGCGGCATTTTCGGTGGGAGTCGTGGAGGGCGGGAAGAGCGCGAAAAGTGTTGGTGCGTTCTCGGCCCGGAGCCGGAGCCGATCTTGGCTGCCGTCGGCAGTTTCCTTTGAGCTTTGCAAATTATTACCAAGTCCGTCTACTGCGTTTCTGTCTCTCTCACCCTCACCCTCATGCCTGGCATCAAGTGGCGGCCTATAGCGTTCACATCGCCCGCGGCCGTCCTCCTCTCCCATTATGCCAAAGGCGACCCCACTGTCCGCTTCATCACCCACCTCGACAGGACGCCCGTGGAAAACAAAATGTGTGCTGTGCCCCCACCACTTGGACCGCAGCCGCGTCTTCTGATACTATTGCCATTCTCTGCAGAGCCGTGTTCATCTACCACATCATCCTCAAAGGCGTCCTCGCGCTGTTCGTCCTCTGGCGGCTATGTTCCTCCTCCACCCACTTCATGCCGCTCTTCATCCTCTGGGGGGAGTTCATCCCGCGCCGCATACCGCCGCGGACGTGGTTCTGGTCTTTATTCCACGAAGCATTAGATCTCTTCATCTACATGTACATCCTTCCGTACCTCCGGCGCTTTGTTAAAGGAGAACTTTATCACCGCTTCATGACAGGTTTCCATGACGTTGAAATTGTCTTTCGAAAGTGCACCCAGGACGACCGCAAGATGGATGGCCGTGCGCTGACGAGACAGGAATACGCGCGCGGGCTGGCCGAGGCGACGTCTCCTCTGTTCTTGGCCAAGACGGCGGGGTATGAGACGTCCGTGAGGTGGTGGAAGGTCGATGTCGATCCGGCGTATGCGGCGCACGATCTAGTGGACAAGGGGCTCGTGAATATGTCGTTTTGGAATCTGTCTGTCTGGATCCGGGACGCGAATGGTCGATGGAAGGTGCGGCAGATATGGAAAGAATATCCGGATCACGATCCTATGCCCTTCTTGGATTTTTTGCGGATTGGCGACGTCTTTGACGCGCATAGTGAGTGCCTCTGCTCTGAACTGTTACGCTCATAGCAACCTCATTCATAGGACAATGAAGGTCCCAAGTTTCAAGACAGAAGATTTAGACAGTACCCAACGTAACATGTATTTTAATCATCTATCCCTTGTGTTATATTTCTATGAATGCCGCGAGTTCTGTTTATTGAATTCGTATTCTGTGTGCTGTGAATAAGCCTCTACGCTCACTCGCATCATGCTCTCCGGCCAGCGCTATTGTAGAGGCGCCGTGCGCCGGCAACACGATACCTCGGAGAAATACGCTTCAAGTATAAGCATCTGCGAGTTCAAGAGGCACGATTCTGCCCTTCATCATTTTCGACGCTCCATTCCATTCTGCGCGCCTTGACTTGATTGAAGACCTGCAGTACCGAGTTGGATATCAAGCCATGAAATTTTGAACGTTCCCATCAGTTTTGACCCAACCGCAGAACGGTCCATCTGGTCCCACAAGTCGTTGTTTGGCCTCTTGATACTCTGTCTGACTCCGCTTAGCAGCATGATACGTTTGCGGTGAACTAAATGCAAGTTAGCTTGGAGTTCTTGTTGCTACTAGTATTGACTTACGTCGCAGACGACAGCTCGTTATAAAGCTTGAATAGACTCAGTTGCGAGAGTACAGGGCTATAAGAAGGCGATATTGGTCAAAACCCTTGTCGTAAACTTCAACTAACAGAGACTTGTCGCGTAATCGGTGCTTTGGAGAGACTCCCCGTCGATAGCCGTTGATAAGAACTTCCGGAACGCAGGGCGCATCTGCAAACCAGCACAAGGCTGTGTCTGCGGTCAATATATAAGCCAGATAGATGTATAGGCTGCCTACAATCATGACAAGATCCCGAAGCCATGGGAAGGGACTCCCGAGAATGAACGAAAACGCGATCCGTAAATCTGATTTCAGGACTGTGATAAGAGAAGCTTTCAGGTAGTCCTGAAAGACGTCAGTTGAATTGCAGAGTGCTCAGAGAGACGACATTTACCCTCAACACCCTCTAATCTACCATATAACGCGCGACGACAGTCTTTCAGGACCGTATCACGAAGTACCTCCGGTACTTCTCCAATTGTAATAGAAGCAACATAGATAGGTTTGATGAAACGAGACGCGAGCGCGCCTTGAATACCCAACACGCTCCAGGACGCTATCTTGTCACTGCAGGACATGGACTGCGTCGGCGGAGAGTCCGCCCGTCCAGGTTTCGTCCTGAGAACGCCAAATAGCGCGTAATTGTCTCGTCCTCGAGATGCTTGACCAGCCGACAGAGCTGGATACACTGACGAGTCTTTCAACTGGGCCATAGCAGAATCTTGGAACGTGGCGAGGAATCTGGTAGACGCGTCTCCGCCTATAGAGGGGTGTTAGTAGTCGTTGAGCAGCAGGAGGAAGACATAGCTTACATGGAACTGTGGATATGTACATGTGGAGCTCGGCTTCTTCAACGAGAGTAAACTTCTCCGCGCATGGTCCTGGATGGATCCAGGAAGAGTCTAGCTGGGACACAGTCACCCGCTTGATTTCCTCCATGAACCATCGCAGAGCGCCACGCCGCGCTAGGACCTCTGCGTGACTGTCATGTAGAGCCTCTCCTGATGCTGGTAAGCGCGCCGTGGGCAGACACTTCGTTCCGGTTCCGATGGATACGATCTTTCGAGCTCCAGTAACGTTGTTCAGGAGATAAAATGCAGCTAGAATGGTATATTTCCCATCTGGAGGAGTGAAGTTGAGAGATTTGTAGAGAGCAAAGATTTCATCTACTATCTCATCGTGGTTCATGTGCAACAGGGCTACTTGGGGTTAGGGTTTGACGATCATTTTTGCTTCCTGACCTCCATGTCGTCGATGCTTGCAAAGCTGCAACGGCAAGTCGCCAAAGTGAAAAGACGCTATGTAAATGTTCCGCCGACGGTAACGACTGTCATGGCTCAGAACCTCCCTTCCTACCTCAACCCTGCTGCCTTGCGCAAACAATTCGAGCAATACGGCAATGTACTCCACTTGCGAAGTGCGTCTGTTTTTTCGTGTTTTCTAACGCGTTTTTACCTTTATTGCAGTAAAATACCCGCGCCAAAGACGAATACGGAAGCCACCAGTCGCTTATGTTACGTTTAAAGAGCATTCGGAGGCTCTAAGGCTGTTGGAGGCCCATGAGTTCTTCCCCATGTTCGTTTCCCAGCTAGACGGAAATAATAAACGACCGCTGGCCCTTTCGCCGTCTCTCTCTACGCAGGTCACTGGTCCCACCGCTACAGCGGTTCGTACTGCCGTCAGTAGTATCCCAAAGACCGACCAGCGGCCTCGCGAGACCCTCTATGTCGGCAACCTCGACTTTAACACGCGAGTCGCGGAGCTCACAGCTTATTTTCGGCAATGGGGACAAGTCTTGAAGGTTGCATTGGGTGTGTATTATGATTAACTTGGGACATGGAAGACTTGCACACTCATACCTGCACCTAGTGAAGGACAAACTCGGCCAATCCAAAGGAGTCGCCTTTGTCCGCTTCCAGCACCTCGAGGACGCGGTGAAATGCTGGGAAGACGAGAATCGGGCGCCGCTACGGAAGAGAGTGCCGCTCGTGCAATTCAAGCAGCCGACTAACACGGTCAATGTGGCTGGCCTCAGTCCGGAAACTACGAGGCGAGAGATATCGGAATACTTTGCGCGTTGGGGTAACGTGAGGATCGTCGACCTCCGTAAGTCGGTATGCTAGACCATTCAATTCCGGCACTCATTGTTCGTTTGAAAGGGGAAAGCAAGGAGGGGACACTGGCTGCTGTTGTGCATTTTGCGGAGGCGGCTGAGGCTGTCAAGTGCTTGGACGCCACTGAAAAACCGCCGCTACGCGATGTGATACCGAGCGTGCGACCGAACAACTGAAGCAAAGTGGATACTTTGCCTAGGTGTGCATGAGTCAACAACCTCTCTACGACATTCAGCACCGTCACACACTGCTACCCGGTGTGAGGCGCGGCAACAACGCTTTTGGACCATGTCGGTAACGCTTACATGACATGTTTGGGCAAGATACAGGACTTCACCGGAAATGAAGCGAGGTGGACAAAGTGCCTACACAAGGCGTGTCGTCAGCGCGTCCCGCCAATAGTTTCAAGTCCTCACCTCTGGTGAGCTCTTCAGGCTCAATTCCCCATCCAACGGGGTCGTAGTGGAAAGAGATATGATTATGCGTGCGGTGTTCATGATAGGTTATCCTTATTCGTGTAGTTGGAATTGAATGCCTTACAACTTTCCAGAGACATTATTCTATGTACGCGTTGAACATCTAATAGAACGAAGTACTTTCGTAGTTCTTAAAAGATCCCCAGAAATCAGCACGGGAATGACTTGGTGGCGTCCGCGCGTGGGAGCTTTTGAAGGAACACCAAGTGCACAAATTGAAATAGCGAAACTGCACCATCGGCGGTGTAAGCGAGATTTGACGTTCAGGAGCTGGAGCCGTAGCTCCTCGCCACACTGCTGGAGTCACGCGATCTGCAGGCTCTTGGAAAGTGGATGAGTAAGCTTGGAGGACCTTCTCAGTCAAGGATGAGTAAGCGCGCCTCCTCCCTCTTGATCCCATGCACCCTTCTGACTCCTGAGACGCGTTACTCGAGACTATAAAATGGACGGCGTTCACGAAACTTTATGTATCGTCGCATCCTATCATCACGCCCCATTTTCCTGAGTGCGCGATCCTCTCCTCTCATCCACTTTACGCCTCATAATTAACGTCCCAGCTGTCTTCGCTGTTGTTCTAGGAGTCATCATGTCTAACCAGCACCACCACCACCACCATCACGACTTTGTCTCCGCGAACAAGGAGCACTTCAATCAGAAGGCCGGAGAGTACGAGAATATTCCTATGATTTTGGATATCACAGAGAAGTACGCGTCTTACCAGTTGATCTTGTCCATTCCTTGGACTAATAACCTACATACTGGCAGGCAAGGAAAATACATCATCAGCAACGGATACAAGTTCGATCCCAACTCGACCTCCCTCCTCAACTTTGCGTGTGGTACAGGTACGCCATACCCCACCTCTCCCACGTCCTAACCTCACTGAATGAAAGGTCTCATCGAGAAAGAGCTCCTCCCTCACTGCAAGCGCATCACCGGGATCGACATCAGCGAGGGCACGGTAGACGCGTACAACAAACGCGCTGCTGCTCTCGGTGTTTCTGATAAGATGCACGCCTTCGTGCACGAGCTCAAAGGCGTAGAAGGCGAGCTCGGAGGTGAAAAATTCGACGTGATCATCGTAAGTAATTTCCACTTCCCTACCCCACCTCAAATCTAACCCACACCCCTTTCCCCCCCTCCTAGTGCACAATGGCATACCACCACTTCGAGTCCCCAATCGAGATGACAAAGACGCTCAAGTTCTTCTTGAAACAAGGCGGCGTGCTCCTCGTCACGGACCGCATCGGAAACATCCCAGAGGAGGAGACGACGCCGTTCCCCAAGGAATTCGACGCGATCGTCGCGCACCAGAGGTCGTTTGCGGAGGAGGACATGCGCAAGACGTTCGAGGCGGCTGGGTTGAAGGAGTTCCAGTTTGATCTTATCCCGGGCGCGGTGTTGGATGGGAAGGTGTTTGGATTCGATAATGAGAGTCCCTTGTTCTTGGCCAAGGGCGCGAAGCTTTGAGCCTCGTAGTTCATATGTTCATGTTTTCGCCTACGCGATGTTTTGATATTAGTACAAGGACTAATTATTCATATCGCGATTCATTTCTGGGAACTTCCTTTCCATCACTTTGCTCAGTTTCAGAGGACTTGTTTGTAAAAGGGACATATCTGCAGATTTGTACGAAGCATAGGCTGTGAGATAAACAATTAGATTAATATTGAGAGGACTGGAGGAAGTCGTTACGACGCTACGAATTGACTGGACATCCGTGAGAGTTTGAATTGAATTCGTTACGATGGTTAGCCCCAACTCATACTCATACTCATACTTGCCTTTGTGGCGAACCAAACGACCGCGAGTGCAGTCACAACCATACTGAACCTCAACATATAAAAGCGCGGTCAAGCATATTCACAGCCACATAAAACGACAACAACCAAGTATGTACGTTCCATAAGCGATAAGATACAGGAAAATGACAATAGATAAAAAGAAAACAAAAAAAAACCAGAAAACACTTGATGGAGGAGAGGGGATTTGGGGTTGTGCAGCAGATAACGGAAAGATTCCTACAACATATAAATATATATCCAGAATCCACGAGAAAACACCACATTCACGCCACGACGTCAGCAGAACTGAAACTGCTTCGCCTGCGTCGCACGCTTCTAAGCCCCGGTCGGTCAGTCTTGTTCGCGGGAACGACGACAGCAGCGGCGTTGTTCGTCATCCACGCATCGGATGAAGAGGCTCCGCCACCCTTCGTCGTCGCATTCGCAACCTCGTTCAAAGACGACCCAGGGCGTTTGGACGGTATTAGTGTAGGTAATCGCGAAGGGATGGGAGACGCCGTCGTCTTCCGGTTTACTGGCGCTGGCACAGGTACAGGCTTCTGACGTACAGCAGCTTTCGCCGCCGTCGTGTTCTTCGTCGTCGCCAACCTGGGTATCTTGTTGGGCGGTTGTTGTTGACCAGTCGATTTGTTGGGAGAGGCAGGTGCCCTCGCTACTGCCGTGCCTTTACGAGCTAATGCCGAAGCAGCGGTAGACCTTGTCACTCGTGTAGGCCTCTTGTCTGATGAGGTTATCTTCGACGAGGATGCCTGGCCTGCCCTCGACGCGTTGCGAGTAGTCGGTGGCGCGCCCAAGACAGGAAGCACATCGTCGGCCTCGGCTTCTTCAGAATCACTCTCTTCTAGAGCCTCCCGAGCCATTCGTTTAGTTCTCGGCGTCTTTCGAGGTTGGCCCGGTGTAGCAATTGCACGGGCATGGGCGGCAGCAGCAGCAACATGGCGACTAGGAGTAACGGGAGGGTGGGATAAGCTAGGCGGTGGTGTCGTCTCCATCCTGTTGAACTCTTCATCTGTATCAGCGGGAGGTGTCGCGGGAGCAACAACCGGCGCAGGCTCGGCACTGGCCATCTGTTGCCGGCGAATATCGTCTACCGCCGCCCATTTGGACCACTCTAGCTGCTTCAGGTACATGTACTGCTGTTGCGGACCAACCACACTCCCGGGGCGCACAATGCGCATGAAAGCGATCGCTTCATTTGCCGTGAAACCGTACTTCCATATCAAGTACGCGCCGATGAGAGTACCAGTTCGTCCTAAGCCAGCTTTGCACTAATTCGATTCCGACTTAATACCAAGTAGTTAGGACGAATGACAGATGGCTCACATGCACCGCAACGACTCCTCCGGCTTCTACTATCTTGTCAGCCGTGTCAATAAATATTCGCACAATTTCGTCTGTCGGATTCGTTCCGTCGTCGAAGTATAGTTCCATATGATCTACGCCATGGTCCAAAAAGGTTTCGCGGTCGTAGAGCTGTGTGTTGAGGCGGACTACCAGTTTGATGTTTCGCTTCTCGAAGTAGTCGAGACAGTTAAGGAATGGTGTTGGCAGTTTGCGCTGTAGAGCAAGATTTTTCGTGGGTGGCGCAGTGGAGTATAGGGTGGACGGCTCTTTCTCTTTCTCCTTTTCCTTTTGGGCCTTTATCCAAGCGGTGTCTACTGGCGAGGCAAAGGCGATAAAGTTGGGAGTTATCCAGTTCCAATCGCCATGCTCCACCTTTTCATAAAACTCGTAATCTTCTACGTCAAATTCGTTCATGTCGCAGAGACCGTTCTGCATGGCTTTCCAGAGGCCCCAAAGACAGTCCTGGATGTTGAGATTGAAGTCAGAGGGACCGCGACCTGCATCGCGGAAAGGCATGAACTCGATTTCTGCGATGGGATGAAAGGCTTCCCAGGGCGCACGTCGCTGTACGATCATCTAGGAGACAAGTCAGTTTAAATAGAGTCAGTTGTCAAGTAACGGATACAAACCACATAGAGAGCCATTAGCAGAGCTGCATTTGCTTTTCGTCGCGGGTCGTTGGAGGAATAGAGTACAATTCTTTGCTCCATCAAATCCTTGTCCTATAGATATATCGAATGAGTGGCAGGAGGGGGTGCGATAAACGGGAGCAAACCTCGAGGAGTTCGTGGATAAGGATACACGCCTTGTATACCATGGCGATGTTCAACGGGCCCCAGTCCTGGAAAAAGGACAGATAAAGGAGCTGGTCGTCAATGGTAAAGTAATAGTACGAGGCCAGGTCGTCCGCCGCCGTCGACGGGCCCGCCCTGTTACGCGTCCGTATACGCGGCCTGTTATCGGGATCATTGCAGTGTTTGTTGAGCAGTGCAGGATTGGGGGCAGGGTGGGGGAATGTCGTGAAAAAGAGCCTAGAAAAAGCCGTTCAAACATAAGTTGAACATAAGCGTGGCGAGTACCGACCTTTCTGAGAATTGGCAGAGCGGCTCACAGGAAATTCCCATTTTTGGCGGGAGACAGAGACCGGTGTGTCGCGGAGGGAGAGCGTCGACTGTGGGGGCGAGTGGATGGCGTGGTTCAAATCTGCCGCACGACCACGGCCAGGCAGAATAGGAAATTGCCAAACACGGACAAATAAAACTCCCCCTTTGAATCAACACAAACGCGTCGCGTCTCCTGGCGCCACACGGCTCTCGATAACGATCGTCAGGGTGGCTCCTCGGAACTAAATTACATTCAACCATGAAAAACTCCAGAAAAGCTCGATTCAACCAGAGCCTGCTTTGGCTTCAGAGCATATACAGCCGTTCCTGGCAATCTCCCACATAATTAAAAGTAACTTTACGGCAGCCAATCAGCACATCAATCTTCATCTTCGCCTTCTCCAAATCTTCTCCGACCGTTACTTTCATCAAAGTCTTGCTGATCATCTCGATTCGAGTTCCGTTCGGCCCCTGATGTTATCTTACGACGCCGTTGAAACCTGGCTGTCGGAGGCGAGAAACGCTTGGGCATTGGGATCGTTCGTGGTGGATCGAGGAGCTGCGCAAGTCCGCACTACCGCCAGAGCTAAGTCTTTCAAAAAAACCAATGAGCATCACTACAAGGTCCATCATTGTATGTCTGCTAGGCCTCGAACATGTGGCACTGACAGGTTGTTGACGCCTAGGTCCCTTTTCAAGGTACCTTCCGCACCGAGAGAGCGCGGGTACTGGAGTCCAAAGGCTACTGCGAGAAGGACGCGTCGTAGATATTTAGCTGATCATACTCTAGGCCCGAAACTAAATCTCACGACAAACTAAAGTCCACAGATCACCCAGTTCCTCCGTGGCGTAGTTTTCCGACAAGTAATGTACCCCACGCTCTAACTGAAGCTAATTAACAAATTGGAATGGCAATGTTGTTCCCAAAAAGTCAAGAAAGAGGTTGGTTCGAGCTCGTAATCAACAACGTTCCTATCAAGCCTCATCTTCTTCAACCTTACTCTCCATCACCGTCTTGATCATCTCACTTCCCAACGTGCCCACTTCCGCAAACCGGCTTTCAAAAAATTGTCTTGTCTCATCGAACCGCTTCCTATAGACTTCGAAATTCCCAAACTTGACCGCCTGGCTCCAGCCTCTCGCCGCAACTACGAATTCTAGATCATCCGACCGGTGCCAGGTATCATAGATCGCAGAGTGTATCGCGGCAGACAAGAGCGATGACGAAAGGAAGAGATGCTCCGCGACACCCAGGAACAGCCGAAACAGTGGCGTCGCGGCTAGGGCGAGATGATGGAATGGTTTAATATCCAAATGAGCCCAACAATCCACCATGGCAAGCAATGACAGGTGCGAATTCGGTCGGTACACGGACCTTGATGATGATCCGCCATTTGGAGAGGGCACTTGTCCAAGACTAAATCGGTCTAGGATTTCCTCTGACAGCAGGATTGGCCGTCTTCGCCTTTGGTCCGAGTCCTCGTCTCCGAAAACGATTTTGCGGCCCCATTCCACACGGTCCCGCAGCTTTCTTTCGCGCACCTCTGCATCTGTATCCGAATTGCTCGCTGTGCCGGCTTCAATCATCAACTTGAACAGTTCCGTTGCGCTCTTCGCGTATTGATTGATCTGTTCTCTTGCCTGTGGATTGAGAATGGCCAGGCCAGCGTAAACGTGCCACGCGTTACTGTAAATGCGTAACGCGAGATTGACTTTGACCGTTTCGATTCCGCCGACGTAAAGGCCTTGCTCCCAAGGATAGGAGGCGGCTGAGGCCCAAGCCGTACCCATACTAATCCAGAAGATGAGCACAACTTCTTTGGAATCGCGTCTTGCTTACCTCAAGAAGGCAGCATGGGTCACCGCCTGGGTATTGGCTGTGACAATGTCATGGTCTTCGTAGGACAGATAGACGTAGCGCGATCCGAAACAACGCAGAACATTTTCCACAAACGTCAGAGCGGAATCAGGCGCACGGTGTTTGATGAGTATCTGAAGTCGAGTCATAAATAAGCCAGGACGCGTTCTATTATGACTCGTACCAATGGCTGACCGACTGGATTGACGCTAGGACCATGGAGCGAATGGCACGACACTATAGACGCGTCTGGTGGGAGATATTTCTCAAACGCCGCCTTTTCTGGGGCTTTGACAGATGTTTGACCAGCCACGATGGCATTTAATTTCGTAGCTGGAGTAAGCATGTTAAGAGACAACGACAGGGACATGCAAAAGACGTACATGGCCCATACTCAGCAACCACACGGTCGACGAATTCTGCTTCGACAGAGTAGATTATAAAGTCAGACGAGCGCGAAACGCCATGTCCATCCCGAAACACGACGATTCCAGGAACATCTACAGTCAGTTTGGTAAATGAAGTTATCCATACTAACTCGCGGCAGCCCGCACCTTTGAATTTGGCCTTGACCTGCTCATACTTCGACGCCTGATCACAGACGTGGATTCTATACAAGAATCAGCCAGGCCCCCGATTGACAGCGTACAGCGTACATACTTCTTCCAGCCTGCCTGGGACAGAACCCTGGCGTACATGGAGCCCATCAGGCCCATTCCAATCAGTCCTATAGTAGGCTGTTGATCCAGAGGATCGTTTGGACTGACATTCGGAGAGGCGTACATCGTCTTGATGGAGAAAAGGAAAGCACGGATCTAACTTTGATTTTATTAAGCCCGAACGGACACGTTGGTGGCTGTGTACATTTTTCAAAGGAACTTCGCCACGTGAAGCTTCTCCGAGTCAGTCAGAGTATTTCAGCCTTCGAGAATCAGAATTCACTTCTACATGAGCGTCATTGACAGCAAGAACGGCGAACAACGATGGACTAAAGCGCTCCGATTCTCTCCCTCAATCCATCCTCCTCGGAATATTAGGTACAATAGCCCATAACCCCAGCATCGACACCAGCATACCCGCCACCCTAAAAATGTGTTAGGACTACAGCCTACGAATCAGAATGCGGCCACACTCACATATCCTGGAGAGTCGATATTCCAGCTTTGTTGTCCACAGCACCAGTGATGAAAGGGAGTATTGCACTTCCAGCTTGACTGAGACCGGCAATCCAACCCACGCAGCCAGTGGGGCAGGACGCGTCCCGCGTACGACATGACAATCGGCCCAAGGACGAAGCCCACGAAAGAGACGGCTACGGCGTCGCCGATAAAGGAGGGTACTAGCCATACGACAAGCTCGAGACTAAATGAAGGAGTCAACTAGAATAAGTAACTGTGGTATTGTACTAACCCGATGGCGATAGCGGTATAGAGGGAGCCCCAACATGGAAAGAAGTATACCCACAACCCTTGAAGTCTATCTGCACTGTTGTGGCCGTTCGTAAGCTTGAACCAAGACTCCAGCTTCAGTTGGTCACAATTTGTACATTCGATGAAAAACAGTACAATGAATAACAGACTTACAGTATCTTGAAGTAATGTGATAATTGAATACTGAGACCATGCCTGAGGTAGTGGGGAGTGGCGCATCAGCGACAACGAATGCCAATCACCGCTTCTAAGAGGAGGTTTTGTCCTAGTCTCGAGGCCAGACGCCCGCCTATATGTTGCTTGATGACAGTCGATCGAGTACCTTGCGGACCAACGATCTGATCAGCTTGGTGAAGCGACTGCTGTCGAGTCTAGTTTTGTCCGTTGGTAGTAAGCGGCGCTGGCAGGCTCGATCAACTTCGTCCCACATATCACACTGCGTTTCGAGCCAGGACGTGGGCTCTTGACTTCCGTACGACCCCACGCCCGGTATATCCGGGATAGATGTATCGTTGTAGAGATAGATGAAGCGATTCGGAGAATCGCCAACGGCCGAAAATATCATAGCAAAGAAATTCTGCAGTTCGGCGGTATCCTTTTCGGAAAAGGGCTCCTTCAATTCAGCTCCGGGGTACCAGTCGCCCTCCGCGGTGACGACGAGGGCCTGAAGTGAAGGGAGAGCGACAGACAACAGCTTCTTAAGCATATTAACGAAATCGCTCGCTTCTAGATCTTTTTCCGTGCTTTCCAGAGCAGGGAACTTGTCGTCATCCGCGATCAGGAGATGTGTGAGATTTGGGCTCGTCCGGAGGACGCTTTGCAAAATCGGTATATTCTCGTCAGTCGGATAAGCGATTTCGAGGTGCGACACTTGAGACGGGATGCATGTGAAATCTACGACTCTAGACGAGAGCGTAAGATAGTGGAGGTTCTCCAAGGCATGAATACGCTTAGAAGCAGGATTGTCAGGTGTGTCGAGAATTGCCAGGCGTTGCACCGCCGTACAATGACGCAGTATATACTCGACTCGCGGGAGGGCCAAGCCATGGCGACGTAGGCACAGGACTTTGACATTTTTCGCTATGAAGTCGGGCCGCGACGCGATTGTCCTCACGAAAAGAAGACAGTCCTTATTGCATGCTATTTCAACGACCCAATACAAGAGTGGATCGATCCACTGCCGAACATCCTTTGACACCAAAACGAGCTGGCGTGCCATCGACGGATCCCAGAATGAGGCGAGTTCTAGAATGTGGCGGACAACGTCAACAGGGAAATCGGGGAACGGATGAGGATCCATCAAGAAGAGGAGAAAGACAATTTATGAGTAGTTTGTTTTCCGACTGGGAGGGCACAGTTCAAGATGAGCGTTAGTTGAGTGAGAGTCAAGTGAGAGAGTCCTGTTACTTACGTCAGCTTAAGTACATCGTCGGCGTTTGCCGTGTTAGAGCATGTGATGGCCCTCTGTTAAAGACCATGACTTCTGACGCCTCTTCTACGAGCACGACGCCGCACATAC
>QLPD01001212.1:0-12907 GCA_003314085.1 Hymenopellis raphanipes | reverse complement strand
GGGTATTTGCCGGACGGGTGTCGGGTGCACCCGGATATCCACTCGTGCCTTGCTCTACTTGATCCGCGTTGACTCAAATCAATGCGAGAAGGATTGCAGAGCAGTCTTTTGTTTCACCTTGGTATGGCACCATGGTGCGTGAGTGAGTATACAGCCAGTGTATAGGGTGAATGGTAATTTTTTTTCTTTCATGACATTTGTATGTGCAAGGTGTCCTGTGGTGGAAAAATTTAGAATGAATATGACCTTTTGGCACAACGGTAAAATTGGCTGACATGCTTCTGCATGAAATTGGTCGGACTCCCTTGGTTCAATTCCCATGGGGTCCATTTTACCAGAACACTCGGTTAGGGCGGTCATGACCGGCGGTTAACCGGTCTAACCGGTTAGACCTTAGTTATTGACGGTTATTCATCTTCAGCTTTTTGAGAGACCATTAACCGTGACCGGTCAATAACTGTAACCATGGTCATACTAATAGCGGTTATATGATGGTTAGGTTAGGTCAGGTTAACGGTCTTTGAACGGTTACATAACCTGACTTTCAAACGCTACGTGGAGCAGACCCGGCGTTCATCGTCTTCCACTGCCCGAGTTTTGTGATCCCCTCATGTGATGCGCCGGCGTACATAGCTGTTTCGCCCACATAGTGTCGACCGGCATGAGTAGCATTCTTGAGTTTCAGACCGGCATCTGCGTGAATCGCTTTGGTGCGCTTTAAATGCGCTGAATATACAGATTAGTTCGGTAGCAGTTTTTAGAGGAGAAAGACTTACTGTCGTATGATAACGGCTCATAGTCGGAGTTGCCACCTCGAAAGAGGTGTAATCCGTACCACTTACGTCGTCCAAAGGCTCCGAAGTTCGGTTCAACAGAAAAATCAGGTGCTGGCCGTTTGAGAAGATGATATTCGCCGAAGAAGTGAAATCCCAATCCACCGATGCAGCAGATCTCAGGAATTCGGTGGCGAATGCTACCATGACGTTCCAAATTACCATCGGTATTCGTCTTGCCCTGATTAGCGATAAAAATTACACACTATGACAAGAATCAGCGAAGGAGGAATATTGAGAGAGCCAGACTCATACCGGAGCATAAACGTCATATCCTTGATCAATAAGACGGAGCTGATAGAGCTCCAAATCAGACAACTGCAGTATGCGCGAACTGTCTCCTCAAAATGCCGTTGAACACGAGAGCAAGATCATCTCGCGGTCCCGTAATGCCGTCGCAAGCTTCTGCGATGTCATGGACTGCAACGTTGCATCATTCTCAAATGCGCATATAGGACGCGTCGATATGCGGATGAGTTCCTCATCCTTATAGGTGGCTAGATTGAAATATTAAACAACTTTCATATGACTTCTGTGAGTACAAACCTTCAGTCATGCCGTGCGCTTTCATCTCATGCGAGTCCTCGACCCGTTTTGGACGTTCTGCACGAGCCTGTTTCTCGAAGATCTTGATACGGGGATCCGAGCGCAGCGATATCTTAGCCTCGGGACAGTTGTAGTATTCTGGCCGGTGTTGATTCTTCTTCCGAAAATCCTCGAGAGCATTAATAATCTGTTCGACTGTCTTGTCGCCTATGGAACTGTCGTTGATTTCTTTGCCGGTGAAAGCGGCACGCTATTCCATAGTGAGAAAATTGCTACCAAGCAAGCTAGAAGGCACGTACCCTTTTCCATTCACTTTCGTGCTTGAGAAAGATTGCTACACGCGGCGCGGTAATCGGTTCTGCGGGCAGAGTCGCCTGCCCGTTCTGAATGCAAGTTTGTTGAAAGACAGGCCAGTAGTCAAAATAGTTCTTCATATGACGCACGTATGCTCCATCTGTCGCCTTTGTCTGTCCCAGCTTCTTTTGAATATCGACGCGCATGTTATGCGTCTGAAGCTCAAGCGCGGCGTGCGCATCCATGATGGGGATGTCTTGTGAATGTGAATCTGCCCCTGCGAACTGTTCTGCAGTGCTCGCATTGGCCTTGGGTGCTGGGTTACGCGAGCTGGACGAGGGTGAACTTTGCTGGGCAGAGGAATGAACGTCACTTTGAGAGGGGACGCTGCAAGCGTTAGGACGATCCGGAGCTGCAGAAAGGGAATGGGACTCGAAAGAGCATCCTGGAACAGGGCCGACTGCAGTTGAATTGGAGAAGTCCGAAGATGAGCTTGGGAGTTGAAACTCCCAGTTATCGGGAAGGGAAGTCATCAACCCAAGTTCGAGAGCTTGCGAAAGAGAGGGTATTGGGGGGTTTCTTGGAGTTGACACAGGTTGAAAATGAATGCCCTTTTGAACAACAGGGTGGTTGTGGACGCGGTGCGCGGCTGTTGAGCTGGCCATTGTTTGACGCGAGAACGGGCTGTATAGCAGACATTGTCAGACAAGAGACTCTAGAGAACAAAGGAACTACGCACCCAGAGAATTCTGAAATTCCTGTTCGTCCACATCCACAATCTACAATCATCCAAGTGCGATCCTGACAATGTTTGAAGCACAGCGAACAGCGGTATGTGAAAAAGTAGCGTGAATTTTGCGTAGGACAGCAAGTAGAGTATAGTAGAAGTATGAAGAGAAGAGTTATTGAATATCTGACGCGTAAAGCCACCATGGCGATTCGGGGTCCAACATGCACGACTCGCAACAATGGGTGTAAGTGATCGAAAGGCGGCGTGGGAGAACAATGGTAGCCCGTTACCTTTCTGGGCCAACAAAAGCAAACCAACTCATACCAGAGTGGAAACGTTTCTGCAGGCAAGGGGAAACGTTACCCCCACCGTTACTGCGCCAGGCGGTAACGCCTATATATGAACTACATATAGGCGGGCGTCTGGCCTCGAGACTACCTATTCAGTACAGTTTCATAGGCCGTGACCTACCGATGGACCACCTCTAACACCGGTTCTCTTGCTCGCGGAAAAAGTCGTTCACGCGCCGACACCTTGTCGCGAAGAGCAATTGGACATCAGATTCTTCTGTCCTTTCTGCCCATTTTGCTCTGAAATCCAAACCAATGGATCACCTCTCCCAATCAAATATGACCAGAGTGATGGGATGGATTCTTCAACGCAACGAGAAGCTTTGTCTCTGGTAGGTCCCTCGCCCCTCTTTGCTCGTCATTCTGTTCAATCTTATTTAGTTTGCATATTCCGGCCTTCTAAAAGCAAAGGACCCCCCGCGCGATCCACCAATCGTCAGGATATTGTTCTTCGAGCTTCAAGGCTGGGTATCCTCCGACTCAAAGCATGCTACGGCCAATAGTCTATGAGAACGTCCGTCAGTAGCACACGTTGCTACCCTGCGCGATGTAACAGGGGAAGGTCTGCGAGGTTTTGTCGCCGTACGAACTATCGCTTGGAAGTCTTGATGTGGGGAACACTTGTTCTCGTCGACGGATGACAGGATCCGAGTCCAAGAAAGACACGGGAATTCGGATGTGCCATAATTCGCGCTTCGCGTTTGGGCCTCGAACGTGAACCTTGGGCAAAGATGGTTCGCCGACGGTTCTTCGCAGGGCACGGGCAACATTTGCCGTGCGCCACGCGTATCAAAGGATCATTGAATCCATTCTCCATTCCCATTCCCATTTCACCACACAGCACTTTGACAACCTCGTCTCTTTCGTTGTTCGTGATGCTCTTCAAAGCTTCTTTCATTGCCGCCGCCGTCGCTCTCCTTCCTTCCGTCTTTGGCGCTTCCATCGCCACCCATGATCAGATTGACTCAAACAGTTGCACCGTCAACGGCAAGTACCTCGGTACCTACAACGGCCAATTCGATTAGAGCTGCGCCAATCTCGTGAGTTCGACCAGAAGTTATTCTCGTTCTCAAGCTTTTGTTGACAGACAGCCCTTTATTTAGGTTAAGAACTGCCTCAACACCCTCGACTCGACCGATTCGGCCGACCTTTGGTCTGTTCCTACCTGTGTTGTGGGTTTGACTTGTGATGGCGTATGTTCTTTATTTGTTACTTTCCTTCATTTCGTTTCGTTGACTCGGTAACAGAACAACTTGCTGATTCTGGCTCAATGCCAGAACCCTGAGGTGTCTGTTACTGGTGCGCCCCACTTGAACTACGATGTAAGCGAATTTCTCAAGCTGCTCTCCTTGACTGAGACGTACGTACCTAGATCTACGCGGGCGGCGGGTGTCCCATCACCTTCCAGAACTACGTGGACTTCTTTTATGCGCAGCTCAATGCCATTGGATCTAACTACTTCCCCTCGTAAGTGACAGGTCTGGAACTATAAGTGCGTATTATATTAACGCGTCGGATACAGGTCTGTTGACTCTATGAAAGCGAAGTGGTGGACCCCCATTGCTGATTGGACTGCTACTGGCGAGACCATTCCGTACGCCAACTTTGATGACTAGCTCCACTACGCGTTCACTGGTACCGCTTAAATATTTGCTGCATTATACCGCCCGGACAAAGTTACATGTTATGTAGTCACTCGTTTCAGCTGCTAATTCAAGGGAGCTCATCGTTTGTCCAAACTGGAAAGTATGATAAGTGGCGAGAGCGGTTCGATGTGGTGGACTGATTGGGTGGAGGTTCCCAAGATACTATAGGCTATTACCTTCGCTCCCACTTTACCGGAACCGTCGTATCTGAACTGTCGTCTTGTTTTACTCTTTGCAGGAAATCATCATTCAGAGCAGGATCACTCTCCAGGTGTGTAGCCTTTCATAGCGCAGTTGTTCTCAATGTCAATGTTTACTCAGATAAGCGAACACTACGACATCTTGGCTATGCCGTCCTGAACAGCGAACTCTCTGCAGTGCGCACCGTCATCCGTGCAGCCAAAGCAAACCACCCGCCAGGCTCGGCTTCACAAAGCGCGCAAGGTATCTGGATTCTCATCACGACAAGCTTCCGACTTCTCCCCATCCATAGAGAACTCGCTGCCCAGATATTCTTCTTTTTCGATCTGGGGAAGCACTCGACCAGCGTGACATCGGATATGGTGTAACGGCTAACATTGCCGCCTCTCATGGCATCGTCTGTGGCGGTCTCAATGAGCGCGGCAGCTCGGGGTTCGATTCCCCGTATCCGAACTGTTCTCATTGGTATCATTTTTTACTACCCACAAAAACACTTGTGGTGCAAGAAACAATGCCCTAGAGGAGCATCAGGTAGGGAAGGGATGTTCATGTGGCGGGTACATGTGGCGTAAAGGCTAACCTCTCATCTATCCAACTGGGATTCGACTCCCCGTATCCAGTGACTGAGTTGAGTGTGTCTACGTGTGTCTACGAAGCTTTTGTTTTCATCTCCTGGACATACTCATGTATAGTGCAAGCAAATACATGTGGCGCAGTAAACACTATGCCCAAGACATAATAGAAGGGAAATCCATCAACATCGGGGATGTATGGTGTAAAGGATAACCTCCCATGCACCAGTTTGGGATTCCACTCCCCGTATCCCAATAGATGTGCCGAAGCTTTAGTTTTCACCTTCTCTATTACCGTACTCGACCTCAAGCACTTCAGTCTGAAAGGAAAGGTCAGCACTCGTCGGATACTATGGTGTAAAGGTCACCATCGCCGTCGCGGCTTGCCTCTCAAGCTTCGTTTGTGATCTGTGCCGGGTTCGAGTCCTCGTATCTGAACTTGTTCGCTATTCTCTGATGTATCTTTTTGAGTGAAAGCAAATCCGAGTGGAGCAGTACACCCTGCACCCAAGAGGAAATGGAAGAGATATTCGTCGACGGCGGGTACGCGTGGCGTAGAGGCTACTAACCTCTCATGCACCAGTCCCGGGATTCGACTCCCGTATCCCAATGCGGTGTTCCTTAGGTTAGCTTTTGCTTTCGCCTCCTCGACTCATCACTTACTCAGCCTCAGGCTCAAGAATCGATTTGAAGGGAAAGCACTTACTACTCACTTGTCGGATATGGTGTAAAGGCCAACATCCCCGCCTTTCATCCACTCATCGCCATTGGAACTGGGCGGCAGCTCGGGGTTCGAGTCCCCGTATCCGAATCTGTCTCACTGTCATCGGTGTTTTTAGGACAACAAAATTCGTGTGGCGTAGAGCCTAAGAGGTAATGACAGGAATATCTGTCGGGTACTCGTTGTGCAATGGCTATCCTCCCAACAGTTCCGGGATTTGACTCCCTGTATCCAATGCTTGGGAGTGGACAAGATTTTGTTTTCACCTCCTCGAAATCCTCAGCCTCAAAGAGATTGGTATGGAGTGGGATTCACAAATCGGATATGGTTTAAAGGCCAATACCGTGCCTTGTGCATGGGGCAGCCTGGGGTTCGATTCCCTGTATCCCGATATCCAGAGTGCGGTCCACAAGATTTTTTACGCCTCGCCTCTTGCATACTTCCGAAACTCTAAGATTCTACTTCGATTCATGTAAAGTAATTGACAATCAATGAGGGCAAGTACAATGTATGTTAAGGATAGTACAAATACAATAGAAGTCCCAATCAATCACATATCCAGTATGTCAACTATCTTACACGCTCGTTTCAAACGTAAATGGTCCCTTGGTGCTCGTCGCGGTCTCCTCTACACTACTTGTCGTGCTCGGCACTGAAGCAGAAGACGGAGATACCGATGAGCTCGAAGCCGAGGGCGTAGCCGTACTCGACGTAACAGCGCTCGCTATCGCGGAGCTCGACTCGGCAGCCAACTTGCTGCTCAAGCTGGCCTTGGCAGAGCTCTCGGCTGCAGCCTCCTCGTCTGCCTCGGATGTGGATGTCGCTGCGGGTGTGATGGATGAAGATATGGCGGAAGATGGGACGCTGGAGGTAATGGTGGTTGAAGAACCAGACGCGATGGCAGACACAGGGTTCAATGAGGGGAAGGGGTTCGCGGTGGAGGAGGATAAAGAGGTAGCGACAGCGGTTGAAGAGGATGGTACGATGACTGCTAGGGAGGAGGTAGCGCTAGATGCGGACGAGGCCGTTGAGATGACCAAGGTAGAGACGGAGGATGCGCTGACATCAACACTCGACGTAACAGCGGATGCGCTGGCGAGAGAGCTAGATGCAGTCGCAGACGAAAGAGGAACCACCAACATCGTCGTCGTCTCCGTAACAGTAGCAGTCACCGTGATCACACTCGCGCCCGATGCCACCACGGCCGTCCCAGTCGCAGTCGATGCCGAGGATGTCGAAATGGGAACGTTGCTTATAGGCCCGTTAACGATCTGGCGTTTGGCAGCAGCAGAGGGCCGGGCAGCACGGAGGAATGAGGTTGGTGAAGAGGTGTCGGAGGAGGAAGGACGTGCGATGAGGGTGGTAATAACTGTTTCGGCGGCGTTGTTGTTGGCGTCGACGGAGGAAGCTGGAGAGGAGGCGGATGCAGAGGAGGAGGAGGGTGTCGCAGAAAGGGTGGAAATCGTGGTATCATCGCCGTCGTCTTCACAATCGCCATCATCAGCAGTCGCAGTCCCAGACGCTTCCGCCGCACTCGCAGTCGCGCTCACACTCCCACCTAATCTTATAGCAGCGTCGTCCGTAGTATCACACACCACGCTCGTCCCGGCGTTGTTCACCAGCGGAACAGCAAAACACGACGTCCCCGACGCGCACTCGGTCACGACCCACGCCGACGACACGCATTGCGCGTAAGAGCCGTTGATACACGCCTGTGCGAGAGTGGCTTCTACATTTTCATCGTCAGCGATCACCAGCAAAGGAAGACTGGAGGAACGCACCATCACACGCATCATTCAAGGTTATCCCGGCGAATTGTTCATTGAGTGCCTGTGCGAGAGCCAAATTCGACGAGGCGAGGTCCGTGGTAGTGGCGGAGGAAGCGGAAGCAGTAGCAGTTGCGCTGGCCCTCTGGATAAGGCGATGGGGATGGCGCGGTGTGCGCTTCATTGGGGCGGCATGCGCGACGAGAAGGAGTCCAAAGAAAGTTGCGGCGGCAGTCTTCATCATCTCTAATATCGTTCAAAAGATCGTGTATAGTGTCGTCGTCCGTGGGCGCCAGGCCTTGTCTTCATAAGCCTTTCCTCGATCGACACAGTTTTTCGACAACTCACCAGATGGTAAAGAGAAGGGAATAGAGAGAAAAAGAGGATTGGTAGAAGCACCGGAACCCTGGTGCTTTATACTTGCTGTTATTGTTCCCATTGTGGCCAGAGCGTGCGATGGAGCGCGTAATTGTTGTAAGAGAACAATGGGCGCAGGTCGATGCATCCAAACAACAAACAAACACCGGACCGCGGTGCCGAAGTCTAAATATAATCGTTGTCCCCTTCAACAGTGCGCAGGCTACGTTTCTTCGCGCGTTGTATCCCAAGCCATATTCAAAAAAAGCAGCGCAATCTTTCCCGTGTTACTAGGAGCATCGTGTAGCAGATGGGCTACAAGTCCTTTCCAACATACCACTAAGAATGGCTTTAGTGTCAGATCGCTTGAGTCTGACGTGGCACAAAACAAAACACCCTTTCCCGTCGAACAATAGTCGGTAGTGATGAGGATGATATCCAACAACGGACTCAAGCCCCTACACCACATCCGACTGGCTCTGAGCGACGGAAGACTGTTGGAAAGAGGTTGGCTAAGGGAACCATTTAGTGCTTGTCGCAAAACGTTTCCTCTTGGCAGACAATTCGGATACGAGGAATCGAACCCCGAGCTGCCGCGCACTCAGGACTCGCCGATATTCATGAAAAGCGGCAATGTTGGCCTTTACACCATATCCGACGACCACCCGGTACTGCCGCACTGGTTCAACAGATTCATCAACACACTGAGAGGGAATTGGGGGCTGTCTCAGTCTATACATGAGGCATCACAAGATCCATTCAAGGGACGGTCCTGAAATTAGTAGTGAAAATGCGCCACATTGCCACTGATAGTTCCCTGCATGAATGGTGATATACTCCTATGTTCATTAAAGTAACTAACCACTTCCCGGAAAACAAATCAGGCTTATCTGACGCTTCCACCTTCAGAACATCTCACTGATAGTAAGAAGGACATTGATCTCCGCAACTGGTGCATATCACAACCAAAATTTCAGGCATGCTCGAACCAGACTCAAATTCGGGTGCGAGGAATCGAACCCCCAATTGCCGTTCGGCGTTCAATGAGACGCGGCAATGATAGCCTTTACACTATACCGAAGATACCTTCCTATGCGCCACTTGTTCATGTTACTATGACTGCTCCGGTATACATAAGCAGCTGGGAAGACCCATGTGGGTCAAAAAGCACATAGTCGTTCAAAATCGTAACTACAGCTGCTGGCCATCACCAAAAAGCAGCACTGGGCGCATTTTTATTCGGATACGGGGAATCGAACCCCGAGCTGCCGCGCCACCTCTTGCCATCCCATGAGAGGCGGCAATGTTAGCCGTTACACCATATCCGATGGTACTATGCGCAGTCTTTCACCATAGCAAACTTGACAGGCGAAGGAGTTCCGTCGTTGATTGGCACACGTGATCGCGCCATCCTTGTCTTTTCCCTTCATGTTCCTGATTCCACCGCGTGTCGTTTGCCTGAAGAATGGTCTTTTTGTCTCGTCATTCAAAGTCCCAGGGAAATGTTGTCAATGCTCTCCAGAGTCCATTGACTGGACAGATCTGCACAGGAGAATGTTCCAGTCTGAAGTCACACAGCGTTGTGCCGATAACCCCCACCGTCGTCCACCGTACGAGTCTCCGTAGATCCTGGTGTTTCCGGGTTTGCGTGCTAAAAAAGCACGCGGCGTCTCTTGTTCTTCGCTCTCCTCATTCTCGATTATAACGCAGGAACTCGACGCCTTGCTTTCCCACTTCCGACTTCGACGTGCCAGATGCAGACGGTCCGCGGACTTGGTGTCGGTCGCTGGGCAGTAATCGGCACGGGAAGCAGATGTTTTTGGGAAAGGCTGGAGTTTATGTTGGGCTTGGTACGTGCTTTGAGGTTCTTTGTTTCGCTCAGAGTGTTGAGTTGCGGCAACACAGTAGATCACATTCGTCTTGAATAGAGCTCTTTCACGGACCGTTGGCGCTGCCGGTTTACAAGATACCAGTGAGTTCAATACTTACTCTGTAAGTCGACATACTCATGCAAACTCGCAGGTACCAGCGCCTAAGTACGTATACCTCTCATCAAACTTCATCCCCGTAACTTACCTCTTCCCAGCCCCAATGCGCTACACACCCATGCCTGATAGGCTAGGCGTCACTCACTCTTCTCTTTCGCGCACGAATCTGCTGCTACTGTTTACGACACCATCTATACGCGACGGCGCCAGTCTGGTCGATGCGCTGTGTGCTACAGACAGGGACTTTGCATCATTGGAAGATACCTGCGACACCGCAGAAGAAAGGCAGCAGCCTAAAGGCTAACCTCCCTCCTCCTCCTCCTTATCACCATCGCCTCACTCGAACACCTACAACCACCGCCCTCCTGTACTTACTTGCTTCTCGCAGCCCACAAAACGCCCGCCCATTATAACGATTTATGTCACGAACGTCACCAGACCCTGACGAACGAGGGATTCCGGTCTTCCCGGTGGTGGCGGAGAGGACACAGCTGGCGGTATGAAGGACAAGATTGATAGGATTGTGCTTAATTCTCCGGATTGTTGGACGGCGCGCTGGGTGAGAAGAGGGCTTGCTAGCCTTAATCCGATATGGTGTAACGGCTAACATTGCCGCCTTTCATCCGTCCTTTGCGATAGCAATCTGCGCGGCAGCTCGGGGTTCGATTCCCCGTATCGGAATTGCGCTATCTTCCGGAACGAATTTTTAATCCAGTTTGTAATAACTTTGTATGCCACATTGAATAATGAACATTCTTTTACTGAAAAGAAGAAGTTTTTCACTCCTGCAACATGTTCAATGTTCATCTTTACAAAGTCATTATGTTGCGCCACATGTCAATGAAACTAGAACTCTTGAACCAGAAGACAGAAATTCCATTGCAAAGTATGTGCTCATGGTCGAGACATGCATACTGAGTTGATTAATATTCCCACAGAATCACAGAAAGGAACTGCAACGAAGCATGAAGATACGACAGTTTGCGCATCGTTCATTGTACCCGTTGATTTCGTTTCTCTCCCGCTACGGACCACAAGAGTACTTGGAATTGCTCTCACTCTGGCAAGCCTCGGAGGACGGCCAACATTCATATGACCACGCATTACAAGGCAGCATAGGTGAGGATCCGTCTCCTGAAACCAGTTCACCTTCCATGTCGTCGTGATTTGGTGGTAAAAACCTTCCTCGAGCCAATTATTTTGATCCGGAGAAGGCTCTTACTGACATCCAAGTTCACCATCCGCTGAAGCCTTCGGGCAACCACCGAAGGAGTCGGTGTTTAATTACATTACCTCCCGTTCCTGCTCGTGCCATTTGAATAGATATGGAAGAAGGTCACGAGGAGGAAAGATAGCGTTTTGAAGGGTGCTAGTCGGAATGCGCTGGGAAATACTTAGGCTCCCATCTCCGATGGAGGACAGCAGTGTTCCCATCGAGATCATGGAGCGGTGTGTTCGCGATTCGGTCAAGGTTGTCTATAGGCTGCAATGAAAATTTTGAACAAGAAAGACGAGACACGCGGAAACCGCGCTGGGTTGCATGGCGACTCCATCAGCCGAAGATACCCACTCGACCTCCAATAAACATTTGCGATTTACAGTGATATTGAAGTTTTTTCTATCGTCTAAGTCTTCTTCGTCTTTGGTCCGGAAACCAACACTCTGCGCTATTGGTGCATCCAGTCATCCTCTGCCACACGATTCCCGATAGGAAGGGCTTATGTCCTCAGAGCAGTAGCTCTCAGGTATCTCCCTTGATGATTCTGCCAATTGAGATCCTTGTAGATCCACCAATACAGTTAAACTACTCACATGCTTTGAGGCATTTGGCGGCGGTGTTACGACCTGAAGCGCACATACGCCATCAAGAGCGCCGCACCGCCCGTAACAAACCCAACAAGGTATTGCAACGTCGTTACCTTGCTCATCTGAATGCCAGTCCTCAAAGCACCAATCTCTTGCTCAATCCGCGTATCCACCTCGCGAACCTTGAGCTCTTGTTTCTTACCCTCCTCCCTCATCCGCCCGCGTTCCAAATTGAGGTCCAGCCGGACCCCTGCCTGCGTCCGAGTGACCTCTTCCCTCAGGCGCGCCTTGAGACGTTCGACTTCTGTCTGCAGCGCATCATGAGCGCCCTTTAGAGATGCCAAATCATTCTTCGACACGAGCAGCAGTTCGGATTTGAGCTGTGCGAAATCGACTTGTTGGGTGTAATGATGTTTCTCTTGGTCGGCCTTGGTGACCATGTTCGACGCCATGTTCCGGATGGACTCGTCGATTACTTCTGCGAGCGCGGTCATGATGCCTTCTGCCTGTGCGCGGTTCATGCCTTCGCGCTCGAGCCGCTGGACAAAGTGGTGCGTGTCAAAGTGAAAGTCGGATAGTCTAGCGGTAGTAGCGTGCAATTTTCTGTGAGGAATACGGGAGGCGGACGCGACGTAGCGGGGTATTACCTGTGACATGGTGGCCGGAGATGAGAGCCTTTGATTGGGCGTCTTATCTTATCCGGAGTCAAATTCGGTGGCTGTGTACATTCCTTCTTGACTTCGTACCACCTTGTCGAGTGACAAGAGGACTAGCGGTCGGTAGTATGGCTTCTATTAATCTATCAGGTCGCGTCAAGGTAAATAGAATAGCACAACCTTTGCCTTGGCCGTTGATATCGTTCTTTGGCGTAGGTTTTAGCTGATGCAATGCTTCAAAGTCCCTCATCAGATGCCGGAGCAGATCTCGTCGTTCTTGTGCGCTCCGAGAAAGTCCCGTTTCGTCTGACTGCCCCAGTAGTGTGGAAACTGCTGGAACTCGATTCTTCGTCCTCGCCTAATTCCATTGTCCTCTGCTGTTTCGAGATTATATCCCTGGGGATTAAAATGTCTAATTCACCACTCTCACGATCCTTCGCA
>QLPD01001210.1:582-25616 GCA_003314085.1 Hymenopellis raphanipes | reverse complement strand
CAATGGCATCCTAAAAATAATTATTAGCAACGACTTTGAACAGTCGGTTCTGTCAAACTCACCGATCCATCCTCAATTAGAGGCCGCACAATGTGCGGGTACAGCGCCGGGATATACTGCTGCCGCAAGTCATGTTTATCACCAGACGCCTTCAGACGCATTTTGATCTGGATGTCAGCAAGCTGCCTGTTCAACTTGCTCTGCTTCGAGTTCTGACCCAACCATCTAGACAGTCATGTCAGTTAGACGCATCAATAAAGAAATGTTTGCTCACTGAGGGAATGACATTCCATTGGGACCGCCATAATGCGCGCCTTGTCCAAACACAAATGAAGCTGGGCGAACCGTCGAGCATACTGCGTGAAGAGGCATGAGCGCCCAATGTTGCTCGGGACTAAACGAGTATCATTTGCCCGTCGAAACCAGTAACATAGAATGGACATACCCGTGAATCATCACATCGACTAGGTCGCCGTCCGATATCGACGAAGCCGCCCGGTCCATGAGCTCCAGCTGCTTCAAGACCTTTTCCGGGCCCTCGAGATTCCGCAGCTTTGTCGGCTGACTCTTCAGATAGTTCTCCTGTGTCCGCTGTCAGGACCCAAACCCGAAGCGAATGAATCGGACTCACCTGGATAAACAACGGCACGAACGAATGGTCTTGAAAGTACAGCTCCATCTTGTCACCAAGCGACTTCTTCTCAGTCGGCGAGAACATATACGGTCCCAGTATCTTCGACGTGATATCGAACGGACTCATGATCTGGTACTTCTCGTTCATCTTCGTCCTGGAAAGCGTCGTGTTAATATCTGAATTCCAACCAAGTGACGAACGCACAAAGTTTTACCCTCATCAAAAGTCATCTTCGAGCTCGACAGTTTCCAAGTCGATAGCATATTGAGAACCTGTCGGATATCGGACTGCGATCCTGTAATGAGCTGGTCGATGACATTTCCGGGAAGGTCCATTTTCTCCTTGAACGCTATCGTCATGATGCGTGAGCGCACTTGGTTGGCTGGCGGTCTGAATAGGAAATATTGGATTCACAACGAGAAAGGTGTACGGGGCGGGAACATACTTGTGGAAAGACATGCCAAACGTCGTCGCTTGTAACGGCTTGAGTTTCTGAGCGCCCTTATCGTTCGCTATGCATATGATGGGAATCTTTCAAGCCGTATCAAATTGCAATCTCGCGAAGTGTAGGAAGCTTGTGCTGACCTTGCTTTTCTTGATTAGCGCATTTAGAGCACCAACACCTCCGCGGTCACCAGAGGACATCCCGTCAACCTCATCCATGATCAAGCATGTTCTGTCGGTTATTTCGACACCCAGCGAATTCGTTTTCTGTCATCAGTCAGGTCAACGTGATTGACGAATACTAAGAACACAAACTTTACTACCACCGATATAGCTATCGAGCGACGTATTGTTAATGTTCATGCCATTCTTTCAAATGATGAGCCGGTGAGAAATGACGATATTACGAATTGCATACCTCAACAAGTTTCTTGCTTCGGGCGTCACTGGCGTTCAATTCGATGGGCGTATAGCCCGCAAGTTTAGCGCATAGATGTGCGCTAGTCGTCTTACCAATCCCCGGTGGACCTGTAATAAGAACTGCGCGACTCGTGTTCATCGCGTTCTTGCCAGGTTTCTTGAAATCGGCTTTGTAGCTCGCAGGCCTGGATATGAACAAGGTCAAAACAGATTCAACGTTCCGTAGTACAAGACAAACCATTCTTGTAACCACAAGAGTAGCTTCTCGACCGAGGACTTGTTCCCACATATTTCCTTGAGCGACTGTGGGGCGTAACGAGTTGTCCATAGTTGCATCGACGGATCCGGCCCCTTGTGCCCACTATCACAAAAAGATCAGCGACGAAATGAATCCAGAAAGTATCGACAAACCTAGACGCAGAAGCCTTAGCCTCCTGTTTCTCCCGTTTTTCCATCTCCTTCGCAGCAAGCTTGATGTCCTTCTGCTCCTTTTCCATCTTCTTCTTGGCCTTTTCGTCAATCTCACCGGTGCCTGTTCGCGTTGCGATGAGGTTAAGGAACGCGTCCTCGTCCAAGGTCCGAATGCCGTGCTTCTTGATAGCAGCGAGCTTGCTGGGTCCCGCGTTGTCACCGAGAACGACAAAGTCCGTACGCGTTGAAGGCTGTCCTACGACGCGCCCCCCAAACCGCTTGGCTATACCAATCGCATCGTCCCGCGAAAAGCTGCTGAGCTCGCCAGTGAACACGAAAGAGAGTCCTGCTAGACAATCGGGAGCGCCGTCTGGCACCTCCTTGGCACCATAGTTGACCGGTGCAGCCTTTTTCGCAGCCTGATATGCGTAGTAGCTACAAGCGACGTCAAAATTAATTGGTATCCGCAGGAATGATACGTACTTGAATTTCTTCTTGGGCTCTTCCTCACCATCTTCCTCTTTCTTTGCCTTCTCCTTTGCTGGGGCCTTCTTCTTTGGTGCAGGCTGTTTCCCTTTTGCCTTTGTGGGTATGAGATCGTCGTCATCGACGTCTGAGGCAACGCTGTATTCTTCGTCCTTCTTCTTGGACGAAGCAGACTTTCTGGGTTTCGCTGCAGTTTTAGCGGGCAGTTTAGCAGGGTTTGATTTCTTCTTGGGAGAGGGCGATGATTCGTCTTCGTCGTCGTCGCTGGACACGATGACCTCGGGCTTCTTGCGTTTCGGAGCGGGTTTGGCGTCGTCTGAAATTCGGCTTCAATTCGATATGTTGGGAGTAATAGGACAAGTACCTTTTGTCGTCGAAGGCCGAGGCTTGGCCTTCTTTGGTGCTGGTTCCTCCTCGTCGCTGGACACAAGCACTGCTTTCGACCTCTTGCCCAGGGCTTTTGGAGGCCGAGATGGCGCGTCGTCGTCATCGTCACCTGGAACATGTCAATAATCTTGGCGCCGTTGTCGTCGTACACGCACTAATGTTTATAACTTTGCTCGCCTTGGACGCTGCCTTTTTCTTCGGCGGCGTTCCGTCATCATTGTCGTCGTCCACAGCCTTGCGCTTGAGGCTCGACCCTCCATTCGTCTTCTGACTCTGCTGCTGCAGAATTTTCAGTCAAAAATGGCGCCGAGGGGTAAGAGATCGTACAGAGGGCTTCGCCTGCGACGAGCTGCCGACCTTGGTTTGACTGCTGCCGCTGAAAAAGGCGCGGATATCGACACCGCCAGGAACCGCCGCTTTCTTGGACTTTGAGCTCATCGCCGTCAGTGACTGAGATCGCCTGACACAATGACGCGTGAAATAACAGACACGTGCCATCACCGTCACGTACCCCTCTTGCGCGACTGACTCCACGTTTCAACGAGGCCTTTTGTGGCGAGAACAAGAACAACTACCACGACCACCACCTATTACCACCATCACATCCCTTTCACCGTCTTGACGAGGCCATATACGTGTTGTTTTTTTGGCAAGCGGACAGACAAACATCTAGATGACTTCGCACGCTCCATATCCAGACCCTCGGGACAGTGCTGCATGTGCTCGTTTTCGTATGGCTCGCAGAAAATCGAAACGCAGGGAGACGTCTAGGGCGGATTTTGAGGACAACCATCTTCTGGAGCGCGTTCGGAAGTTGGAACAGACAGTATCGGAACAGGCTTCTTACATTCAACAGTTGGTCGCGGTGCAGTCTGACTTCGTCTGCGCCATGAACAACGCGTTGACAAAAGCCTTGTCTGCCTCGGTGGTCCATACACCCGACCCACTGTCTCATCCAGCCCCCCCTCCAGAGCCTCCATCACCCTTGTCGACCTGCAGCGCACCCTTATCTGCAGACACCGATTCCGTGCACCATCAGTCTACGCACAATGTCTCGAATGTGAGACCTGCACTGCCACCACAGTCATCTCCCAGTTCTCCGCGCCTATCTCGTCATCCGGCTGTTCGACGCGACCACCTCGAGTGTGCTTTACCAGGACTGAGGGGTATCTTCAGTTCCTGAGGATTTCTGCTGCCGACAGTCGCTGCGACTGATATAGGTTGGAAATATTGTGCTTCATCTAATTTCCTTGCATTTTTTTTTTCACGTATACTGTTGGACACCGTACTTTACTTGACTGCCGGCCGGCGAGGGCATGTAATACTTTGCTATTATTTGTACCTGAGTACCTTTGTACGTAGTCGGCTTATGACATCGTTTCCTCGTTTCCAGAACTACTTTAAACACTACCGACTCTCGACGATTTCCTCACTCAGTCTATGGCTCGTGCTTCATTTATCAACAGTATACTCGACGGCCGACTTTCTCGAGCTGGGATTCAGTACTTGCGCAACTCCATTTAAACCGAACGCGATACTATGCTCTCCTAATGTTAACGTTTATGTTAATACCTTCTACGAAATAATAGTCTGTGCTGGTCGAAACGATATCATTCGCACTCTATTTCCTGAGCTTGAGTTCTTCCTTGTCTGCTAGTAGGGTAACTTTGTTGCTCGTTCTTGGCTCGTTCACCGGGAACGCCTCAGCGCGATGACTGTGAGGCAGAAAGCTCTCATATCGCTGAATCTCCAGGCGGAGAAGCCAAACGACGGTGAGACTACTTAAGTTTTCTAGGTCGTTCCGGACAGAGGCGATGGCGCACGGGTTCAAAGGTTGGTCGTTGCATCGTGCGGCTGCCATAGGTCGTGTGGCGGCTTATGGCTCAGAATGAACTAACATTCCTAGGTGTAGAAAGCGACGCGACACGTTCTCTGTTCTAGTCGGTATGTGCACAATGCAGTAGCGTGCTTGGGACGCTGACGAAAGACATTCCAGGATATCTCTTACCGACCCGTTCACGAATGATTGAATTCAAAACAAGTGCTGACACGGCATGGAAGATCTTCCTCTCTTCCCACTCTCTGACACCGACTTTCATGGTGTAACTCAAGTGGCGTGTATCCGCGTTCACGGTATAGCCGCGAAATGCCGTCATGCCTTCATACACCTCGGCGCTTTGAGTGATCCTTCCAGTCATAAGTACGATATTCTGTAATTCCCGTCACCGCTCGATTCACTGCTGAGTCGCGCGTCAACTCATGGTTGAAGCCATTATTCCAATACGTCCTCGACATTCTGGGCGCTGTCGATCAATCAGAGTGGACAGATCCGTCATGACCGTGTCAGCATGCGTACACTTGCACAGCCCACCTCTCTTCACCACTACCAGCCGCTGTACTTCGGTGCCCATCTCCTACGAGCTCCAGTTCGACTACGCATCACCTCCACCGATCATTTGACTCCCGCCGTACTACGGACCATGTCCATCGACCCCACAGCCATCGTAGACATTATCGAAAAATGCGTTAAAATCTACGGGTACCTCGAAGCCGTTAAGAAATCCGTCGAAGAACGCCGCCGCTTCATGCAGGAGGTGTCGGCCTTTAAAGTCGTTCTCGTCAATCTCCAAAAGCGCCTCGAGGACCCAGCTTTACCCAAAAACCATTCATCGACGGCCGCCCTTGCGTTGCTCTTTGATCCAGAAAAAACTTTCATCCAACTGGTGCATAGGGACCTTAGGGAGTTGGAAGAGAAGCTGTGTAGAAGGATGGACAAGAAAAAGACTTGGTACCGCGAGTTAACGAAGATCGTGGCCGCTGGAATCTGGCCGTTGGATAAGGCCGAGAGCGACGCCTTGTTCATTCGGATTGAACGCTACAAGAGCTTGATTTCGTTGGCAACACAGCAGGACGTCGAGTGAGTCTAACACTGCGCTTTCCGGATCTCAATAACAATAACTACAGTCAGCTCGTCCTCGAGATCCTCCGAATGGGCGAGGATAGCCAGGGAATGTTATCTGAAGTGATAGACGCGGTAGCCGATGTGGCGCGAGTCATCGGAGTTAGAATCAGAGGTGAGTTCACATTCCAGGCGTACATGCGAGGCCTCACTCTTCGATGTCAAGACGATGAACGCATGAAGGTGGCGGAATGGATCTCGAAGATCGACTTCGGCGCCTATCACGCGGAGAACTCACGGAAGTGGCTGAAAGGAACTGGCCGCTGGGTACTGGAGAGCTCGGAATTCCAGAACTGGGTGAGCCGGACCTCGTTTCCCCCCGTCTTGTGGTGCTACGGTGACGGTGCGTTGGTCCTTGGTATCTATTGACACCTTCCCTGATCGTCAGCAATTGCAGCGGGTGCCGGAAAGTCTGTCGCTGCGTGAGTACCGCTGTACATTCTCAGAGTAATACTCATGATATCATTCAAGTGCTATGATCGTCGACCACCTGCGAGCCGACCGTAACAACGTCGTTCTTGTCATCGTCTGCCGATATAACCAAGATCAGCAATACCTTCGCGAGACACACACCTTCATGTGCTGTCTTCTTCGTCAGCTGCTTCAACTCGAAGCGTCGTCGACTATCCCGCCATCCCTATTGGATTTGCACCGCAAGGGCATCCATCCGTCAGAGGATTGTGTTCGTACCCTCTTAATCGAGGTAGCACGCATGGTCGGACGCCCCATCTTTATTGTCCTCGACGCGCTCGACGAATGCCCTCTGGGTTTCGCTCTCGTGGCTGCCATTCAGCGCTTGGGAAACGGTTTCAGTCTCCTCATCACCTCTCGCAACGTCTTCGCAGAGATAAAAGACTACCCATCACTCCGTATCCGACCTGCAGACCATGACATCCTTGCTCTTGTCGACAACAAAATGCCCAAATTGCCTTATGTGCAGGAAGACGGCGCTCTACAAGCCACCATTCGCACAGAGGTCGTTGCGAAAGCTAAGGGCATGTTCCTGTTAGCGAGTCTCACGCTACAGCGACTGGAGCGCGACGTCACCTGTAAAGCAGATGTCCGCGAGGTGTTGGCATCCATTCCTGCTAGCTTAGATGAGGCCTATCACCAGATATTCGACCGCATTCATGCCCAAGGGGATAAGAAGAAGGAGCTGGCTCTTCAGGCCATTATGTGGATTTACACGCAGTCCAAGCATCCTCTAGAGACCTCCAGGCTCAGATTCCTTCTCGCTTGCCAAATCTCCAGGGAACTCGAATTTCAGGAAGACCGTATGCCTTCTAAGCTTGATATCATCAATGCCTGTCGTGGCTTGGTCCAAGTTAACTTGGCAGTTTTACCATATTTTGAGGAGGAGTTTTCATTCATCCGTATGTTCACTCAGTCAGAGCATTTTTCATTTTTGATATACTTACTTGCATGTACAGATTATTCAGTACACGAGTATGTTTCTCGCTGTCTGGATTCCATATTGCCCAAAGATCACTATGAATTTGCATTCAAAATTTGTACCATTGCTCTGCGCCACATCGAGTCTTCAATTCTCAAAGAAACTTGCCAGCACCCTCTGCGACGAATTTGGTTCCATCTTGCTATGCTCATGGATTCTAATCATCCACATCTTGTTCTATCTGTTTTGGAAGAACCCAACTTTGCTAAAAGTGCCACAGCCTTATTTAGTGAAGACTTGCATTGGTCTAACGAAGCCACGGACATGCTTTGGACTGGCCAGCGAAAGCAGCGGATACAAGATTTACTTAAAAGGGTTGACGGAACTCTCAGTACTCTTGAGTATATTGCAGTCTTTGGATTTGCCCGTACTTTTCGACTGGCGAGAGAAACAAAGGCTCTGGATGAGCACGAGCTTCATTGGACAATGGAAATTCTGGTTATGCATCATCACTGGAACCTTGTCCATGAAGTTTGGGCATGTGGGGAGTATGACATTAATGCTTATTGCGAAATAATCCGCACCACAGCCATATGCGAACTTTTGTCTGGGCGCAACATTTGCTCAGGCCCCAAAGAACTCCGCCGGTCGTTCCTTCAGCACCCACATACTTCCCTGAATTGTCCACGCCATGACAGGCTGCTGGGCTGCTCGATCGCTGGCTATTCATGGAATTACGGAGAACTTACGCTGGAGGACATTGTGACTATACTCGAACGCCACTACCGCGATGGGTCCTCTCCAGGCCGGATCTCCGTCTATCTTCCTCCAAGTCGTATGAGATCACGCCCACCGGACATCCTCGATGTCATCGCCGTGTTTCTACAGAGAGCGGATATCGATCTCGATGCGCACATCACGCTGATGGTACCGCCCGAGATATTGCTTGCCTTGTTGATGCTGCCTTGGTACCGTTATTTGAAGTATGTTAAGGAAGAGACCCTATATGTACTACGACCCTACGCGCGACGCCCTGCCGATATTCCAGACGCCAGCGCTTCCAACCGGGTTCTCGATGCGGATGCGCTTGCCGATAATGTCGTTCCCGATACGGCGCAAGCGGTTGAAGCACTGGATGTCTGTGCTACGCCCGAACCAGGCTCCGCTGATAATACTCCCGCACGCCTTCCCGACACAGCGCGGGAAGTCGGGGCACAGGATTTGTATCGCATGACTGTGGTCCATCTCGTCATTGGGTCCATTATCTCCCTATTTATTTATTTGTGCTACCTTCAGCACTCAGTTGGTGCTCATAGTTACTGGTAGTACTCATCTATCGGCAACGCGCCTGTCAATATGCTAAATGTTAGTATTCAGACTCGATCGAAACTGTAAACGTAGTACAGAACAACCTGGATATGTAGGCGGAAATTTTGGAAGTAATATATAGTGTTCATAGGTAAATATCATAGAAGTAGGTAGGTCTATCAGCACCAGGACGTAAGAATAGATGAACGCAACATTTCCTGCTTGCCCGAAGGTCAAAGCGTGTATTCCCCATCAAAGTGACAAACGACGATGAATGGCGCGATGGCGGACGTATAAGAGAGCGACAATGCGAATGAAGTAGATGAAGACGCAACACAACATCTGTCGGACAACAAGATTTCTGAACACTTGTGGAACAACACCGACGGGGGCGGGAGCGACATCAGAAACGACGAGGATCAACGCCGACTGGTGCGGGAGCAATCTCTAGGCAGGCGGTGACGACGTGACATAAAGCAGCCTCGGACTCCTACGTGACGTAACAAGAGGCGGCTTCGTGCGGGCGGCGGGTGATACGAAAGAATCTGCGCCGGGGAGGATCGCCAACCAGTTGCCAAATGAAGACGAGGCGCGCGCTTTCCTCTTGCTCAAGAAGCACCCCAACGAATTACACGGAAAGCCTAGCCAGCGTTTCGTGGTCCGCCATTCTGACTGACCCTGCCACCATCGTCCGCCTCAGCAGTTCGATCCGTAAAAGAAAACAGTATCCAACCACGTTGCTCCGGATCAAGAGTCAAGAAGAACGTGGAGGACAGCAAAGTCTTGACGCAAGACAACGCCCTTCAATAAGAAAGAGGTTCATAACCCGTAGTCGCCGTCTATTGGAGTGACGAACACAGAGGCAAAGTTCAACTACGTGTTGGAAAATTGGGCGTGAGGTGTAGTATGCGAATGAGACGGACTCGCAGCTCCGTATCCGCTGCCGAAGCAACCATAGGCACCACCGTCGCGAAAACATAGAGTGTACACGACGTTGGCCTGTCCTTGAAAGAAAGCAATGGTCCGACGCGGATCCTACGCAAGGAGACCAAAGGTATATCCACCCTGCATATGCCCTAGCGCACAGACGACTACCTTAGGTCCCTCTCCCTGTGGTCAGAGCGCACACCAAGAGCCCTGCCAGAATTCAGGTCGAGCTGACCGTCCATGCGCGTCTATATTCCGCCCGGCTCTGACATCAAGGACGTTGACATGGGAAGCCTTTGGGATTTCATGGTCCCACCAGCAGAGCCAAATGTCGAAAGAGATGATGATGATGATGATGATGGATGAGCTGGGTGTCGAGCCGCCGTCGCGCCATGTTGGGTGTAAAGATAAATATGTGATTAATCCAAAAAGCCAAGTGGACGCGGTAGATCCTAGACGTGTGTACCGACAACATCCACCATAAAATGCGTGTGTTCGAAGTGTAGATAGTTGGTTTTCAGAGTAATGCGCAGGATAAACTGGGAGTCCGTTCCACCGGCGCGATGCAAGGGTCCGGAAGATTTGTGATACCCGCTGGTAGGCGTATAGGCCATAGATAGGGGCGACGACTACAATTGTCGCGGTAACGATGTGGGCATAACCCTTTGAGAGGAAGACACACAGACTTTTGACGACGTTAAGCTGGTCGCGAATCCGCTGCACAGAATGCCGCGAAGACCAGGCAGCATATAACCGTCGCGAAAGCAGACGTGCCCGTGCCGGCGGAGGAGCGAATTGATAACAAGGTCAAATCGAGCTTACTGCTATCCAAAAGAATAAGCTACGTCAAAAGAATGTACCAATCCACGTACCTAATCCTCAGCTAACAGTTGAAGGCAAGACAATTCGGCACCCATGGCGGGGCCTGTACCAATCCGCCTAAGACCACCGTCTTGTCCCGCCGCAAACATTCTAACAGCTCCACTTCATTTCGCGTAGGCTTATGTAGATGCGTCCCACCTGATCATCGGCGATCTTGGCTCGAACGCAAATCCGTAGCCCGGGGATCGTTAGCCGGAGATACGCATCCATAAGGGATACAAGGTAGACGATTGCAGGAAAATACGCGTAGCAGAAACCGGATGGTTGCGGCGACAACGACGGTGATGAAGATATTGAACGGGACCTCAAAAGCCCTGCGTTTTCATCGCCAGCATAGCGTGGCTGATGAGTTGATTGCTCTGACAGTCTGCCGAGACGATGTACTGGGAGGAATGACCCTGTGAACGTGTGTAACCTGGACCACGGACTCCCGTCGTGGTAGTCGCCGTAGGTTGAAGATGCGCCTTTGCCCTAGGGAACACGATGGTTCAGTGGATATCGAGATATACCACTGGGCTTGAGGTGTTGTTATTGGCGTGTCGGCTAGCACGGTAGAATCTACGTGATATTAGGAGTTTGACATGGCTCATGAAGGTGCATGATGGGTCCAATATAACGCAATCATTTCGCCGAATCTGCCTCCGTCGTTAACGTGATCATGGAACCAGCAAGCGCACATAGGACGCTAGTGTTTTCCATTACGAGGAGTTGTCGTTCAGCGGGGAGTAGCGCGCGAAGAGAATTGGTGCAACAGCGCGATGCGAGGGAGAGATTTGTGACACCCATTGGTAGATGTAGATTGCGGTGACAAATAAGGATGCAAGGTGTCGCATGGGTGACGGGAAGGCAGAGCGTCTGAGGGCGAGGCCCATGAAGAGCACTATGAGCATGTACAGGGTGATAAATGGACGGATGAGTTCGGCAACAGGCCGTCGTCGCGCCGTATTGGTTCGACATGGGACGGAGGGAGCACTGTCATATAATCGTGGTTAATCCAACGAGGCCCAGCGAAAAAGCAGACGACATACCAACTCCTGGACTCCATTCTGGTACACGATTTCTCCCTTCTCGTCGTCATTCTTCATGTCCAGAAAGCTTAAAATCCACGACACGGATATATTCAGGAAGACCATTTAATCCATATGAGATTTCCAGGAGGACGAAGGTGAAAGTGGAGGTGAGAGGAAAGCATGTTGTAAACACTTTGGGGAAACACTATCCGGAAATGAGCCACATTTGAGAAACCAAGAACAACTTGACATACTCATTCGGAAGCATGCCGATTAGAGTCTACGACGAGTCTGAGATTGGGCTCTAGTTGGACATACAATCCGCAAAGAAATTCTTTCCATCCTGCGCTTTGGTGGGATATACGATATTCGTACTGCATTCGTACCGACGACCTAAGCTGGTGTCAATCCGGAGTCGATAGGAATTCCATTCACAATCGACGTGGAACATGGAGGAGATTTTGAGCCGGAAAGGGGGATGGAGAAAGGGTGGAGACTAAAGACCATGGCATTTGGTGGCAGGAAGGAAAGCGGGAGCGTGACAGTTACGCCATCCGTGACACACTATCATTTCTTCTGCTTTCATCATCATCATCCGATACACCCTCCACTACCATTACCACCCACCACCATCCCGCTCCTCGCGTACCACCTAGACCCAGGTCTTCCACTTCCCGTGCAGTCTGATCAACTGTGCCAGTCGTGTCGATACCTTTGTCGAAGTGTTTGTAAAGCTATACGCAACGGTGTAGGGAACATTCTCATTCATACCCTACTATACTAGAGTAGACAACCACTACGCATCGTGCATCAAACCCGCCCTTAAGGCGGGTAACAGCACGTTAATTGATATCATCATCATCATCATCATCATCATCATCATCAATTACTCGGCACGGACCTATGTAGATCGCCGGACGCTAGGCTACAGTACGACACTAATGTACTGTACATATCCTAACTACCTCTCACTTCACCAGCAAGCCAATCTCCTGGCAAGACAATACGGAAACCCGCACTGCGTCCCAGGGTAGAGCTTGAAAGCTCTGCAAAAGGAAAGACCTGGTGCATAAACCCTTTCTTCAATCAACTTAGTTATCATTCAGCATAGCGCAATAGCCGAGAAGAGACGACTAAGCAATGGCAAGGGATCTGCCACCTATCTCGTTGTGAAGCGGGCATGTGGGCAATGGTACATAGCTTGTAAGTCTTCGACCACGCACCACCCTGCCAACTGCCCGCCAGTGCTATATTTCTATTTTAGGGACTATTCACGATGTAGTCTCCGAAGATTGGACACTATTGACGTCTTGTCGACTGAACGTCGACTTAATTGTTGCTGCCTCGGATATCTCCGAGGAGTTCAGTTCGGAGTTTTAACAGCAGGCACTTGCCGAGTACGGCAAGCCATTGTCCGAACCTTAAAATTTTTGCTGTGGATGCGGCGGGAAGTCTTGGGGAAGTCATGGAATTCGTCCACAGATAAGAGAAGAGAGGGGGCCTGAAAAGGCTGAAATGATGTATTCCATGGAGGCGTAACATGACGAGCCCGGGGGGAAGGCAAAGATGGAGAAAGATGGACAGTGACCCACTACCATGAAACAGTGCTCTCGCATACACATTTACAGGATATGGACATCGGCCAGAGGTAGGTCGACGTTTGCTGGGTAGGAAATCGCCCTCAGACTCGGGGCTATGGACATCGCACATCGGTGTGGCCTTCGAGCAGGGAAGGCTTTTTTCTTTTTGACAAAAGAGATAATTCGACGAACAAGCCACCACGACATCATGTAGACATCGTGAATAGACTTTTCGCTGCGTGGTTTTTTTGTGGGGTTGCGTCGCTAGACGACTTTTATTGTTTGATGGTGGTGGCTCACTCATTCTCCTTCAATAATCTTCCTAGGAATCCTTTACAGCTATTTGCAAAATAGATGACAGTAAGCGATCGAGCATTCAAAACAAGACAGACCCTAATCTAGGTGTTCCACTTGGCTGGGATGAGCGTTGGGCACCTAAATTGGGGCAAGTTGCCCTCAAAAATAGGCGTGTATTTCTCTCAATGACACCACTAAGGACTCTGGGCCTCGTCGAGGTCAATTCAGTGTACTGGGCACATTCGAGGGCGGAGTCGAACACCTAGCTTAGGGTTTACTCAATACAGACACTCGATCGCTTACTGTCATCTATTTTGCAAACAGCTGTAAGTAAACACTACCGACTCTCATCGACTTCTATCAAGGACTTTTTCGAGGATCGGAACTTCTGAAACTCAATTGAAACGCGATACGCTCTGTGTTATACATTCTAAGAAAGTAATATCATCCTGCGATGGTCAAGACGACTCTCTCTGCTCTCTATTTTCCCTGACGGCATTTATCTATCTCTGCTAGTACTGTGCCGTTAGTTAAACCTTTCGGTACGTTTCGGTTCTCTCAGCTCATACATGAACTCACCGCGGAGGCAGACACTACGTGTACAATTCAAACCGATACCAGGAGCAAGCTTTGCGGACCTTCCATATGGATGAATGATAGAGAGGGCTGAACTGTAAGAAGAGCGACCCGCACTCGAATCACGTCGTCAAGATGGTCAAAGCTATAGTGAGTCTCACGTCCGGAGACAGTCCAACGGACCTATGATCCCGGCCTAAAAGCTTCGTTGTATAGGAGGCAGTCTGCTTGCGAGCTGCTGGTTCACGTACGCAATATACTTACGGGAAATCGGGCATCCTGTGATCTAGTTCATGGCGCCCACAAGAACTTTGTACGAACGGCTTACATTGAAACAGAAGAATTTCGACGACTCTCTCCAATCGACTTCGTGCCGGACCCTCTGGTGGACTCTGCAGTACAGATAACGCACGGTCATTGTTAAAGCTCGATCTTTCATCCCGCTCGGCGGGCCGAATGAAAAGATGCCGTTAACGCTCTACTTCATTCATCTGTCCTGTCTAGCGCCCGGTCTTTCCGTCTCCGTTAACACGTTCATATGGATCTGGACATGAGGCTTCAATACAAGTGGAAATGCCTGTAAGTTCATCGAGACAAAGTTCTTCAACGGCGGCTGACCAGACTTGTATGCAGAATGAAGGATTTATGTTGCGCCTGAACAGTACTTATTCCAATGCTCAACAATATGTGGGTCCCGTTGTGGTTGCATCACATCATCTCTATACATGCCGTTCTGACACCGTAACTTGTGCCGTGAACACTCCTTCATTCGTCCTGTGTAGCGCCCGGTGTGTATTTTTACGTTGGCACGCGCTGATGAATAGGGACATGAGGCTTTTGTGCTGTGCACGCGTGGGACCACTAATATCGGAAGAACTTTGTCTCAACCAACTCGCACACATTTGTACTGAGAGACAGAAAGACCGGGCGCTAGACAAGGACGACTGAAGTGGGATCAAATAAAGCATTAACGGCATCGTTTCATCCCGAAGATGGAGCTATAGTACCTTCTACAACCGTACGTCGATTTACCCAAACATAGCACCAGTCTTTTGACCTCTTACATACGAGAACGGCACGTAACCGACCGGGGTCCTTCCGGCTTCCGTTCCTCTTGACTCCTTCCTGTTTGACCACGACCTTGCTCGCCCACCATGTCGGCCGCCGCCTCTTCCTTGAATGACAGACTCTCCAAGGTACCGCCACGCACGGCGGACCTCACCGAAACATGGGCCTTTCTGAGCCCCGCTGTCCACCATATCATGACCAATCTCGAGCCTGCTGGTCTGTCCTTCCCCAACTATACCAATCTATATACGGCGGTGTACTACTGCACGTCGACAAAGATTACTGGCATTGACGCCCAACCCGACGCCAACCGCGGTACGTGCCATGTTGCGCGCAGAAGACGACGCTAACGACCTTTGCAGCGGGGGCCCATCTTGCAGGATCCGATCTCTACTACAAACTAATGGAATATTTCACGATACATTTCGTGCCGATGAAGCAAGTAAAGTCGTGTTCGTCGTCTCTAGTGGCGTATCCTTTATCGCCCATCAGGCTGCTGCCTCGTTGCAGGACGAGGAACTCTTACGGTACTATGCCGCAGAATGGACCCGTTATAAAACTGGTGCCAACTACCTCAACCGCCCTTTCACGTATCTCAACCGATACTGGGTGAAACAAGAACGAGACGAAGGGAAAAAGGACATTTATCAAGTCTCCACGGTGAGTAGCCTCAACAACCTCGTCCTGATGCCTTATCCGCGTCACCAGCTCGCTCTAGTGCAATGGAAATCACAATTCTTCGAGCATATTCAGAAAGACAATTCGAAACTCACCCGCGCTATCCTGCGTCTAATCGAACGCCAGCGAAATGGAGACGTGATAGACCAGGACCTTTTCGAAAAGGTCGTACTCTCGTTCGTATCCCTAGGTCTTGACAACACCGAGAACCCATTCATCCAGGCTGTCGGGCTCTGCTACAAAAAGGAGTCGGAGGCTTTCCTTGCAGAGAACACTGCGTCCGAGTATCTGAGGACGACAGAGGAGCGGCTGAGGAAGGAGCTGGACAATATAGAGCGCTGTCTTCACACAGAGACGCGCAAGGAGGTGATCGCGAACTGTGAAGACGCTCTCATCCGCCAGCACGCTCAGTTGACGCAGGACAGCTTTCAGCAGATGCTAGACGACGACGAAGACGAAGATCTCCAGCGCATGTATACTCTTTTTGCGCGCATTCCTGACGGTCTAGCGCCGTTGAGAAAGATATTCGAAGGTCACGTCAAACGCGCTGGTCTGTCCGCCGTCTCCAAGGTTGCCGGGGAGGGTGCTGGTCTTGATTCCCTTGACCTCGTGGTCTACGTCGATGCCTTGCTAGAGGTGCATCGCCAGAACTCGCAGACGGTGACGCGGAGCTTCAAAAGTGATGCTGGTTTCACCACGAGCTTGGACAACGCATGTCGAGAATTCGTCAACCGTAACGCCGTGACTGGATCATCATGGACGAAATCTCCTGAACTCATCGTCAAACACGTGGATACGTTGCTTCGGAAAACGAACAAGATGGCACAGAAGGAAGGTTTGGAAGGCGCTCTTAACCGTGTTGTACGTTGGTCTCTCAATTTCGGCGGCTTTTTTCTCATTCCTTCCCCAGATAATTCTTTTCAAGTACGTAGAGGATAAGGACGTGTTCCAGACCTTCTACACGACCAAGCTGTCGAAGCGTTTCATCAGCAAGGCAGCACATGCATGGTTGGTATGGTGCCATGCATGCCATACTACCATACTCGAGTATGGTCCCAAGGGGTACCTGTCTAAACGCTATGGTGCCATACTCCTGACCATACTCCAACCATAGTCGTACCATACCTGAACCATACAGCTAACATGTACTGACCATACACACTACAGTATTATATATCATTACTGGGGATCACATCAAGAGAGGTTCGGGTGATTCAAAAGTGTTATTGTGTACAGTAGGCAAACAACGATGTAGATACAAAGCAGTAACCTAGGTAGTCGACAATAAATAGTAAATACAACCTCTGCAACATCACCGTGGCGCTCATATGTCGGCGTCATCGTTCATGCTCTCATTGTGCTCATGATGCCCATGCTCGCGCGCTCGTCGATGTAGCACTCATCGTGCTCGTGCCGTTGTTGTGCCCGTGGTCACGGTATTGTTGTTGTTGTCATGCTCGTATCGTTGACATTGACGTGGTCGTCCTCTCATCGTCGTCACACTCGTGCTGTCGTTGTGCCTTTTTCCATCTAGAGACGCGAGGTGCGCAGTCGGAGAGTGCTGATATTTTGCAGATCCTGGCTAATGGCGACAAAGCGGGCCTTGCTGTGGCGACTGCTGCCGCTTGTAGGTGTCTGTTGCGGCGTAAGCTGGTTGGGGAGATGTTCTGGACAATGAGGACTTACTGTTCGGCAGGATAGACGCCGTCTTGCGGTGGGTGTCGTTGTCCTGGAGGCGTCATCGGACTGGGCGTCGTCATGAGCATCATTGTCATGTTGAATATTGGCCTCTGGTGAAGTAAATGTGAGTAGAATAGAGAACAAGTAATGAAAAATACATGCCTTCTTGGGCTGGAAGCGCCCGCGACGCCTTCCAGCCGAAAAGAAAAACTCCTCGCCTCATTTCAGGGCGCGAACACAACGGCGCGGGGGCTACTCCAGCCTCTTGAAGCCCGTCGCTGTCGTCTTAAAGGGCTGCTGCTCCTCCGGGAGGCTTACGCGTCCACGTTGCTCATCGAGAGAGCAGAACCGTACAAGTCGTCCTCGCGGCTGTCGTAAGCCGTCGTCATAAATCTCGGGTTGGCGAGGTCGCGAGTGAAGGAGCCCAGAACTGGCACGAGATATAGGCTTGCGCCGCAGTGGAAAAGAGAGAAAGACAGAGTTACGCATGGAAACATGTTGAAGTTTGTCAGCATTCCCATTCTCGTTCGATCACTCGGGATCCGGTCGTTGATCCCGATACGATCTCACCTCTTATCACCACGCCCACCTCTGCACACTGTTGCTTTTCTGAATCTAGGACGATGACTCGGTGCCCTACAAGAGGGCTGGAACGACTCATGAAGGCCGTTACTAGGGTGTCGCAGCCCTAGCAACGGCTCAACGTTGACGCGTAAGCCCCTCAGCAGACGTCAAATGACGACGACGACGGTCCCCAAGAGGCTCTATGAAGATCGGAAATGTGCCGTAGCACAGGTCGGCGTGCCAAGCTTGCCGGCGACATCGACGTGTAAGCCCCCGCAAAAGGGCAGCAAACGACTTAGGACGACGGTAACGGCCTTCAAGAGGTTGTACCACGATGTGAGAGCCCTCCGCTCTGCTGCAGAGCAGGCTTGAAGAGCGGAAGAGGCGGGATTATGGATACGCTGCGCGTCTGCTGACGATACTGTGTGGACAGGTGCGTTTGAACGCTTTCTTTGTATTCGACGCTAATGACGACGACGACCAGTTAATGCTGCCCCCCTCTTTATTTTCATCCATCTCTTCTCCACACATCCCCATCCTCCTCGCTTTCAGTGGAGGTATGCGGTTCGCTCATTGGAGCGTTCCGCGCCTCGCTGAAAAAACTTCCTCATGCAGGAGTATCCGTGAGTCTGTACCATGACTCGTTCTGTAGATCGTGTCATGGACAGATCAGATCATTGTTATCTCTAGTAAATGTATGGGTGGTATGAACAAGTCTGGAGGTATGAGAAGTATGGTATATGGTAAAATGTACCATACTCTTATACTCACCATACTCTGACCATACCTTACCATACATGTGCTGGTTTGCTGATGTTGATCCACGGTGTATCTGCATCAGACGAAGCGGAGGCGAGCATGATCTCCAAGTTGAAGGAAGTTTGCGGTTTCGAGTATACGAACACGCTGCAGCGCATGTTGACTGGTACGCTCTTGACTTCCATTATCCGCCCCCACTCATTTCCGTTTCGTAGATATAAGTCTGAGCAAAGATCTCTCGGACGACTTCATGGAACAAAACCGCAGCGACATGGAAATCGATTTCAGCGTCATGGTCCTCGGCACCAACGTCTGGCCGCTCAACCCGCCAAACCACGACTTTGCCATTCCCGTCGAGATCATCAACACGTACGAGATGTTCCAGGCGTACTACGAGAGCAAGCATTCTGGACGCAAACTGACTTGGCTGTGGAACTACTCGAAGAACGAGCTGCGGACGAATTATCTGGACCAAAAGTACATCCTGATGACGAGCGCTTATCAGATGTCGGTGTTGGTGCAGTACAACAGACACGACACATTGTCTATGGACGAATTAGTGGCGGCGACGTCTATCAGCCCGGATATCCTGTCCGGGGTGTTGGCGCTCCTGGTCAAAGCGAAGATCCTCATCAACGATGAGGAGGATCAGTATGACCTGAACCCAGGTATGCGGTACTTAGTATTGTCCGTCGTCTAGATCGAATCTCACACTTTAGCAACAGGATTCAAGTCAAAGAAGATCCGTGTCAACCTCAACCAGCCGATCAAGGCCGCTGAAGTCAAAGCCGAGTCTTCCAGCATCCTGAAGGCCGTCGAAGAGGACAGGAAATATGTTATCCAGGCTACCATCGTTCGGTAGGGGTTCTTCCTACTCTACGACGAGACTACTCACGCACGCTGACGTCGTTGGTCAGCCTTATGAAGGCGCGCAAGACGATGAAGAACCAAGCCCTGATCCGGGAGGTCATTTCCCAGATTTCTCAGCGCTTTGCTCCCAAAGTCCCGGACATTAAGAAGGTAAGACACGTCGTCCTGTACGCTTCATGTATAACATCTGACCTTTTCTGTTCTTGAAAGGCGCTAGATACACTAATAGAGAAGGAGTATATGGAATGTGTCGATGGACAGAAAGACACTTTTGCCTATGTCGCGTAGATTTTCGGTCCTCACTCGCCCTGCTTATTGTTAGCGTTCGTTGTCATTGCATTACACCATGTTGTATCATATATATCACACTTATACATTACCAAGTTGCTGTTCTTCCACTCCACGAAGTCATGGCGGAATGACACCTCGCGCTATATTCACCGCACTCATCGATGACCCACAGCATGTCGCAACTGGCCCAGGAGCTTCGTATGGAGTGATAAGAATGATCTACACGATAGATAATGATGTTCGAGTTAATCCTTCCCGCCATATTCTCCCACTGGCAGTTTTGAATTGATATAAGGGCCCGTGGCGTTGGCGTGGCGCTCGGAAAAGGTTTAAGAGAGCGACATCTCGTTTACATTCGACGAAGGGAATCGCGGCGAGATTTTGACCGATTTGAGCCTAGATGATCAGCTGGTGTTTTTATGTACGGGAGACACTGAAGGAAGATGAAGACATGAGCAAAGTCTAAAACCCTAACCCTAGATGCTGCTTACCAAAGGAACGCGTGGTCTGTCACGAGGCCGCCTTCTTGTCCTTTGCCCACTCTCTGGAAATCAAAAATTTGTTCGCATTCTGAACTACACCTTCCATCGCTTAGCGGGGGAACAGCTCAAGATGGAGGCTCTTTTATTCGGTCCTAGAAGCCTCCGTGGCTGCGGCCACAACGCGAAGATTGCCTACAGCCCTTCCGCTCTCAAAATCCTTGAAATTCAACAAGAACAGGGTTCTTTCCCTCTGGGATACTTGGCCCACTCCGTGTATTCTACCTGGTATCCTCGGCTTCTTTCTCCGTTAGCACCTTCGGACAGATCCGGTGGAGCATGAGGCGCATAGCTGTGTAAATCTACCTTGTGATCCCACCCCCATCCCAGGTACAAGCGCTGTACTACTTCGCCGAGCTGTTTCCTTTCTCCCGTTGTCCTATCCATCATGTCTGTCGACCCGACAACCATCGTGTCCATGATCGAGCAATGCGTCAAGATCTACGACTACATCCAAGCCGTCAAGGAATCCTCCGAAGAGCGACGCCGGTTCAGGCAGGAGGTGTCGGCCTTGCGATATGTGCTTGTCAATCTCCAAAAGCGCCTCGCGGACCGAGCCTTACCCCGAAACTACTCATCGACGACCGCCCTTGCGATGCTCTTCGATCCTAACAAAGATTTTGTCCAACTGGTGCAGAGGGACCTTACGGAGTTGCGAGAGAAGCTGTGTAGAGGGAACGACAAGAAAAAGACTTGGTACCGCGTGTTAACGAAGATCGTGGCTGCTGGAATCTGGCCGTTGGATAAGGCCGAGAGCGACGCCTTGTTCGTTCGTATCGAACGCTACAAGAGCTTGATTTCGTTGGCTATGCAAGATGATGTCGAGTGAGTCTAACACCACGCTTTCCGGATCTCAATAACAATGATTACAGTCAACTCGTACGCGAGATCCTTCGAATGGGCGAGGACAGCAAGGGGATGCTATCCGAGGTGACAGAAGCGGTTGCTGATTTGGCGCGAGTCATCGGAGTTAGAATCAGATGTGAGTTCAAACTCCAGGCATACCTGCGAGGACTCACTTTCGATGTCAAGATGATGAACGCATGAAAGTGGCGGAATGGATCTCGAAGATCGACTTTGGCGCGTATCACGCCGAGAACTCGCGAAAGTGGCTGAAAGGAACTGGCCGCTGGGTACTGGAAAGCCCCAAGTTTCGGAAATGGGCAAATATGATCTCGTCGTTGCCTACATTATGGTGTTATGGTGACGGTGCGTCAGTCCTTCGTATCTATTGTCACATTACCTGATCACCAGCAATTGCAGCGGGAGCCGGAAAGTCCGTTATCGCGTGAGTACCATCGAAAGCACTCCGAGAACTACTCATGATACTATTCTAGTGCGATGATTGTCGAGCACCTGCGGTCTATCCCCGGGAGCATTGTTCTTATTATTGTCTGCCGATATAACCAAAATCGCGAATACTTTGGCGAGATACACACCTTCATGTGCTGTCTTCTTCAACAGTTTCTGCAACTTGAGTCGTCCTCGAATGTCCCACCATCTTTAGTGGATCTATACCGAAAGGGCATACATCCCTCCGAAGACTGTATTCGCACCCTCTTAATCGACACGGCCCGGATCATTTCACGCCGCATCTTCATTGTCCTTGACGCACTCGACGAATGCCCTCTGGGTTTCGCTCTTGTAGCTGCTATTCAAGGCCTGGGAAACGATTTCAATCTCCTCATCACCTCTCGCAATGTCTTCTCGCAAATAGAAAACTACCCATCACTCCGTATTTGAGCTACAGACCGTGACATCCTTGCTCTTGTCAATGACAAGATTCCCTCATTGCCTTACATATGGGACGACGAGGATCTACAAGCCACTGTTCGCACAGAGATCATCACGAAAGCTAACGGCATGTTTCTACTTGCGAGTCTAAAGCTATGGGAATTGGAGCACGATGTCACCAGTAAAGCGGCTGTCCGCGAGGTGTTGGCATCCATTCCCGCTAGCTTAGACGATGCCTATCACCAGATATTCAAGCGGATTTGTGACCAAGGGGATAGGAAGAAGAAGCTGGCTCTTCAGGCCATTATGTGGATTTACACCCAGTCCGAGCGTACTCTACCATGCTTCCTGCTCCAATTCGTTCTCGCTTGCCAGATCTCCATGGAACCCAAATTTCAGAAATCGATATCTCCTGCCGTGAGGGACGAGCGGAAGGAGATTGTAGTTTATGTACGAATGCGGCAGTCAACGTCGATCACTTCTTCTTGTCTTCTGCGACGTTGACTGCGAAGTCTCTTGTCGTACTCGGCTCAATTCTTGTAAATCTCGCTTTTTGAAGTTCACCCTTGCCTTGTCCTCTCTTCTCTGACACCTCTCACTCCCTCTGAAATGTCAGCCACAAACCCTCCCACCCGCATCCTGATTAACCCATATTCCTTGACTTGCCCTGATTTCTCTTTGCCTGAGTGGAAGGATGCCAAGGACGACACCGTGAAAGCTCGACAGCTCACTGAACCGGAGGCTATCGCCCTTCTGGCGAAACGATGGACCGACTCGAACGACACCGCCAAAGCCGCTTGGGATGCCCAGGTCGCAGCTGACCAGTTGGCAGCAGACGCCGCTGAGGACCAGCACCTGGCTGCTGAGAAGCAGGCTGCAGAGGCTGCCGAGTGCGCTCGAAAGGACGCCCTTCAGGCAATCATCGACAAGAAACCCAAACTCGGTCTTTTCGACGCCAACACGAAAGCCCCCAACTTCACTCACAATCTCGTACACCCGACAGCACTCAAGCTCGTGCAAGCTCGTAAATATGTATCCCTCGTGTACTGGACTCCCGACGCGCTCAAGTCCGCCGCTGACTTGGATGCCTTGGCCGCGGACGATGCAGTCGCTGACGGCCTACGCGTCCTTCTCGGTCAGGAGCCCGTCACCCGCAAGCTACCGGGCGAGAGCACCATGGACTGGTCTTACTTTCCCGAAGCTTACAACGGGTACATCCGCGCGATCATCGCGGACAATTGGCCCCCCGAGCATGTTCAAGCGCTAAACGACTTGTTCTTCAAACTGGGCGGGCATGACTTTGCAAAGCGTGGCGTGCTCGGCAAGCGCGCGCTCCTCACCTACTGCGAGCAAATGCGCCGAATGTGGCACATTGACTTTGAAGCCGGGCGCGTCTCCTTCAACGTAGGCGAGATCAACGACGTGACGTTGGAGGCTACCTACAACGACATCGTCGCGAAAGAGTCGACCGCCGCGATCCAAACTGTGCGTGTTTCTGTACTCTAATGCGACCGAGCTCTTACTAACGGTCGTTCCTCTTTTCCTGTTCCTTTTCTTCACATTTGCATTACCTCTCATTTGGCCTTCTGATGCCTTGCACTCATTAACTTGGCCTTCCGATGCCTTGCACATTCATTTGGCCTTCCGATGCCTCCACATATGCATTGACCCTTACGATGGTCTCCACATCACATTGGCCTTCCGATGCCTTCCCATCGCCGCGTCATTACAGTCGCGTGACGCAAACGCTAGAGCAGAGGCATTGATCCATAAGCTGGAGAGCACTATTCGCTCGACGGCGTCAGGTTCCTCATCTTCGAAGCGCCATCGCTCTCCTTCACCACAGTATGGGCCGTCGTCTTCCAGGCGTGATAACCCACGGCATTTTCAGAAGGGCGCAGGAAGTCAGAACCCCGTCACTTGCGCCATCTGCTTGGGGTCCCATACCAACGTCTCAGCTTGTCGTGCAACCACTCTCTGGAACGGCGGCCCGACCCGTATCTGCAGGCGTTCAACAGGCAATATCGAGACCAAGTCCGGTGGCCGCGTCTGTCTCAACTGGCAGATCCCACGCGGTTGTACAAGCACATTCCACCCCGAGCGTCACGAGTGCTCTGGATGCGGCGACAAGGGCCATGGCGCCTGCAAGTGTCCTCGAGCTCAGAAGGACGCAACCACTCACACCTCTTAGGCCTGATGGTTGGGAGCATTTACTCGCACTACTGTACCGTTTCGACCGGATGTTCGCGGGGCGTGATGCGTTATGCTGCGAACTTGTTTGGAAACAAGTTCGCGGCCAGGAAAACTGCGTGACATTACCATATTTGGAAGCGCCCGCCGCAGGCGGGCCCGAAAAATTGCTATTTTGGGCGAGGCAACCCTGAATTCAAGCCCCGTTACGCGTTATCCTTTGTCCTAAGTTAGGTTCCGGGGCTCGCGTGACGCGTTATGCGAACATCCGGTCGAAACGGTACAGTACACGGCCTTACTACCACGTATCCACACATCGTCAATGGTCTTCGCAACGGTTTCAACCTCGGCATTCCGCCTATCTCACTTACCTTCACTCCTCCGAATAGTCCATCTATTGTGTCCAATCTTGAAGAATTCTTCCGCATCATTAAGAACGAGTTTGACACAGGCCGTTATATTGGTCCATTCTCAAAGGAAGAACTGCAGCTCCTTATTGGTCCTTTTCAGACCTCTCCTCTTTCTCTTATCCCGAAACCTCACTCAAACGATCTTCGCCTCATTCAGAACTTTTCCTTCCCACATTCTCCGTCGGCGAGCACTCACTCTATCAATCACTTCATTTCTTCAGATGATTTTCCCTGTACTTGGGGCACCTTTGAGGCAGTGTGCTTCAAGGTGGCGATGTTGCCACCAGGCTCTCAGGGTGCGATACGGGACGTATCTGAGGCTTATCGCAATATTCCAATTCATCACTCTCAGTGGCCCGGCACCGTGGTGCAGCTACCGGCTGACAACTTCATTGTGGATCCCTACTGCGCTTTCGGTTTGTCATCAGCATGTGGCGTCTATGGTGGAGTCGGCGACGCAGCTGCTGATATCATGCGAGCGTCGGGAATCGGCCCTTTATCAAAATGGGTGGATGATCACTTCTTCCTGCGAATCCT
>QLPD01001209.1:0-37062 GCA_003314085.1 Hymenopellis raphanipes | reverse complement strand
CTTTGATAGCCTTGACCAGCCACTCCCATCGCGACCACAGCGCTGCATACGTCTCGTGCCCCTTCTTGTTATCGCCCGATACTTTCTTCGGAGATGACTGGGCTTTCAGCCGTCGCTCATCAAGAGACTGCTCTTGACTCGTTTCAAGTTGGGAGAGGGCTGCCTTTGCTTTTCTCTGGGTTGTGGGACACGCCACGATGCGGGTTGCTAGATACTTCAAGAGTGTGGCTATTGGCAACGCGTCCTCACGGGATGTCCATCGCCTGTGATAAGGCTATTTGAACGACTTTACCAGTCCGAAGTTCCGTTACGAACAGCCAGGACAGGTATGTCGCCGCAGCCTTGATGGCATACGAGGTCGTCAGATCGTCGCGGGTACGAAGAAGCGAAGTAGCCACCCGGAATGTATGGGCGGCCCACTTAAACTACAGCGTCGTGATGCGCGAATTGGACAAGGTTTAATTCTTGCTGAGAGATGTATATCGTACGCTCACTAACCAGGGCCATAGCACTTAACGAGTAATATATACTTTTGGTAGAAAAGCAAAGCCCTGAGTTGCGCTTTGGCGGGACAACACGTCTCGCGTGAATGGCCACACCTTCTCCTCGCGAAGATTTGATCCTTTTTAACGTCTTCCCCCCTGTCTCGAACAGTACTTGCCTGAGGCCATGCTGTAATCATTATGCTAATCTTCTCTTCGCGTTCTGGTGCCCGTGGGCTGTCCAAGATACCCACGCTTTATCTTCGCTTATAACCATCATCATGGCTTCTGAGTCTGAACTAGTTGAAGCGCTCAGGCATATGGCTGAAAATTGCGAACCGGCTGAATTTTTGACTTTTGTAAGTAGTTCCAAGCTGCTGCTCGGCGTGTAACAACTCTGTCAGACCTTGACCGAAAGTCGAGAAGGCTTTGAACAGCGGGTTGAGCAATTCATGGCAACCCCGTCAGTATGGACAGGCATCCCTCTGATTCCGCAGTACGCCCTGCCATGTATTGCCAGAATTGCACTCACGGATGATCCTAACAGATCCGCCGGAGTTGCTGATTATATGCGCGTCCTCGACTCAGCTGAAATTTGTCTGAATGCTCTTGCTCCATATGGCTTGGTGGCATTTGCAGCAGCGCAGGTTGAGATGGCGCTAAGGACGCCTGCAATTACATTAACACTTATTACGAACATCGCGCTTTACATCTCTCTCTTGCACAATACTGCCCGTTTTGCGGGCCACCACGTCCTCTTGATGGAAGGTGATAACGGTCTAAACATACCTCGCACTCGCCATATCATTTGGAAAATGGCCCTCGCAAGGGCTGTTTTTCGAGACCTGATACGAAGGGGCACACCGTACAATATACCCAACCTCCCAGATGATCATGTCACCTTCGCATTTGCACTTCGTCTTCAAGAGGCAGTTCGGCAACGGGTTCTCTTATATCAGGTACTGAATGTATAAAAATATATCATAATCTTTTCTTTGGCAGAGCTCACAATCGGACTCATCTAGTCCAATACTAGAGCTGACCGTCCCGCCTTACATTCCTTACGGTGAGTGCTCCACACTTGCCCAAGACACTCCTCGGAACAAACACGTAGGCACATACAACCAGTGCAGACCTTCAGCGTCGCGTGCCATTCAACCGAGCACTGGATAGCGAGCTAGTTAGAACCGTCTGTAAGCCAAGATTGCCTACTCACCATGCTGTTCGCACAATGCATCCCAACACCATCAATAGATTCTTTTTCTATCGCATCTTGTAAACAATCCCAGGTCTGCCACAGGACAGACCATACAGCCCACATCTCGGACAACTCGTCTTTATCATACTTTCCCTGGAGGAATGGCTTCGGCTCACGTCGCCATTTATCCACTTTCCTTCGGTCAATACCGGACAACGCGATCTTGGCCCTCAGGGCAGTCTGAGGGCTTGCTCTGATACAACGCATCAAAGCATTCATGAGGAGCATGACTGGATTGGTGTGAGTGTCTTGCCAGTGGCCAGACATTGCTAGGTCCCGAGCGCACCGAACCAAGGAAGGGAGTAATTTCCGAGCCAGAGCTTTCCTCGCGACTGCTGTTGTGCTTTCTTCCGAGTCGAAGAGTTCCGCCAGGTACGAGGCAGTGGCAGCAATTTGAGCGGGTGCTATCTCGGGAAATAGCTCGGGAAGTATATCGGCTGAAGCCGGTAATAACTCGGCTACTACAGGAATCCTGATGTATCTGCGGTGAAGCTTGATGGATGTAATTCCAAGGCGAAGGGTATGGCAGGCCCACCGAGGAGCGTCGAGATCCAGTAAGAGGCTATAGATTTCCGGAACTTGGCTGACGAGGAGGATGACTCGCGCCAAATATTCCACGGGTATGTTGTCGCAGCTTTCGGTATTAACGTAAAGCGCAAGGCGATAAACAAGAGCCTTTACCCGAGAATGAGAGACGCGAGAGAGTGCCGGTAGGACGTCGTCACCGTCGAGCTCACGGTAGAAGGCGTCAACAAGCCTAGCGACGACGGGAAGAGCGTCATGTCGAAACTCACAGATCGTGAGGTCAATGAATATGGGGAGGAGAAAAGAAAATGTGCGCCGAAGAAATGCGCGGTCGCGTGCCTTTATACCCGCATCGTGTAAGCATAACAGGCAAGGGAGCAGCAGGAGTGGGGATGGGACGGTAGTTTGTCCGTTAGCGGCAACGTCCTCCCAAGAAATTGCGCCGATAAAGTGAAAGCACCATCGCAGGAGCAACGGTGATAAGGACTGCAGTCGCAGCTTGAGGGAAGGCGGTAAGCGAGGGGTGATCTGGTTTGACAGCACGAGAATACATTGGTAGGCGACATCGGCATGAAGGTCGAGGCTCGTTGACGGCCGTGAAGGGAATTTGAGAGAGAAAAGATGTCTCGCCACAGCATCCAACTGCGCCGCAGTGGAGATCGGCTGATAGAGGAGAGAATATTTCGACGGAATGGCGCGTTGGGACAGGCACGTAAAGTAGACCTCTGTGTCCTCGAGCTCCTCCTAAAAGATGATGAATTGTCGTCTTAGTATGAGAAATTGCACAAACATAGGGGTATCGGCACTCTGACCCTAAATACGACGAGTCGCTTGGTTTCTGCATGCTGAGAGCTTCGTCTCCGAGTCAACAGCTGAGTATAGGAAGAGAGTTGCATGTGCTTACCGTGTTAATAAGACCGACTGAGGGAGTGGCCAAAGGACGGGCAAAGCCTATGTGCTTTTATAATTTAGAAAAGTGCCACTCACGTCGAAACGGTGTAAAGCTTACCAGGGCTGGACAAAGACCATTGTACAACGCGACCTGCCTTTGTCGGTCTTGTACATCAAATGCGAAGTCCGACCCTTGGCAGAACGGTGGCCAACGGAGGTACAGGAAGACGACGTGGAGGGATAGTATGCTGAGAAATAATAGGCCATTTGACGAGAGGAACTGAGGTACGAGAAAACTTTCGTATGTAGATCAGAGAGTACCGTCTTTTAAAAAAACCATGACCCATTCCGTGTTCCCGCGTGCATGACTAGTGAGGAGCTCAGAGAGCCCCGACGTAGAGCTAACGTCGAGTAGACGGTGCTGAGTAGACGGTGCTGAGAAGGACATTGAAGTCGGGCAGTGATAGTACCGACCATGTAGTCGAGTCACGAGTGTTATAGTACCGACATATGTAGTCGAGTTACGACGGGCAGTAGCGACGTGAAGTCGACCGACTGACCAGCCATCCCTTGCCGGACTGAATCCGAGGTCAAGAGTGGTGGTAAGGAGAGGGATAAGCACATCGAGTATGTTGTTACTTGGTCGGTCCGGCAGCCGGGGTCGTCCACTTTAGGACAGGTCCCCCTGAAGGCTGCTTCTTTACTTTGCACTGTCACTCGACTTCAAGTTGGTGACTTGGATCTACTGCCCGACTTCAAGTCGCAATAACAAATAACTCGATTTTGGACTTCCCAACTTGCTACTGGTCGACTTTTACGTCGCAGTGCTTTTTTTTCGTAGTACATCGTCCGACTACACGTCGACGTTCCTTCTGGTTACCCGCTGGACTCAATTATGGCGTCCTCGACGGCTGGACACGGACCAAGTAAGTTGTTTCTTCCATTAACGTTCATTGACTTAATTATGCATAGTACACAGCTTTGAAGGCAAGGTCGGGAAGCGCTACCCAGATCTAAAGCTTTTCGTTACGTCCCCGAATATGGATTTCATTGCCCCTCCTCCGTTCGGGATGCGTTCCATCCGGATGTACTCAGACTTCACATTTGGCCTGGACGATCCCATGAACACTCCACAAATATTCGACCACAATGTCGGTCATCTTCCCTTGATACCATCTTCCGATTCCCTTCAATCCGTCCATAACTCTGGCCGGTGGCTCTTCTCGATTATGCCCTCTGATCAGCAATTCGAAGTCCTAGATCACGACAATCCATCCAATACACTGGGCCTTGTCAAGAAGGAATGGCGTCAGATTATGGAGGGTGAAATCAAGCAACTACGAAGGAAGGTTAGCGCGCTAGGTTCGGAGGAGTTTACGAAGAATGTTCAGAATGGAGTCAGGGATGACAAGGTCATTGCCACGCACCTTGGTCGACTCAAATATTACGCCGGACGCCTCGCAAATCCAATGACCCGCGATGAATCGTTCATGCTTTGGCGCTTGACTCAGCGCATTTGCTTGGAGCTGGAAGCTCGCATCACGTGGGTTAGCGAGGCTCGGGAACAGTTCATGTCTCCTACCGCAAAGCACTCTCCTCTCCGGGGTGTTATTGGGGCATATGTCAAAAACCTCGATGATGCTGAGAATTTGGTCAGGGCTGGGATCCCTTGCTGGCTTGTTCGTCCCATAGATGGAGCAGATGCAGTTCGTGTTGACCGGTGGATCGAGGAACCTCTCACAACGCGCGAGTACATGGATGCTACTGTGCCCCATCCAGTCATTTTCACTGGCCAACCTTACAATTTGGAGAGGTACCGCGCTATGGCCACATTCGCACACGACAAGGCTTCGCCGGGCAGCAATTGGGGAGTAGTGGAGGCGCCGGCAGCTCCAGCGGAGGATGTGCGATCAGGTCCTCCTCAACTTGATTCGCACCAGCTTTCTGAGCAGGGCGGTGGACCTTCCAGAACCGTTCGTTCGTCCGCCCAATCAAGAAAAAAACCCTGTGAGTATTCATATTGATTACTAGTCGCGTCTGATTGAATTACTAGATTCTTCGCGCCCCTCTCAAAACCTCAAGCCAGGCAATCAGTCCCGCGATAAGTTCCGTGACGTCGACTCGCCTCTCGTGCCACGATCTTTTCCAGAGTGGATACGAGCCTCGTGCGAGATTGGCAAGGACTTCGACCAAAACACCAAGTCTAATCCTCAGGTCAATCGCGGTTACGCCTTGCCCGATCCTAGCTTTATTGCGGCAATGACAAATACGGCCCTTCGTGACGGTTATATCATCGTCTATCTCAAGTTAAGACACGCACTTCATTATCGCCTCACATCTCCCCTCTTCACACCATTCGACACAACAGCGTGGCGCGATTTACTGGGAATCGAGATGTTCCAGAATAAAACGGATTCATATGTTTCGCAGCGGAGGAACGACGTCCAAAAAAAGTTGATGGAATGTATAAAGGCCGGCAAGCTCGAGGTACGCTTTCTACTGCTTTCTTTTTCATTAGCTAACCTCCGAACAGGGAACTATCGATCTTTCAAAGATAGGCACTGCACCAATCTTGTGGCGAGATCATCCTCTTCCCAGCCCAGTTCCGCAGAACGTCATTTCGGAGATCCTTTGGGAATTATTCGAGATCAACTTTCGATACGAGCTCGTCGCCCTCGATCGACTCTGCTACCAATTTAAGTCCGCCGACTTTGAGCAAGATGGCCAGCCATTCGACGAGTTGGACGCCTCAAGTACCGGGGACCGCGAGATTCGCATCCTCGGTTGCATTCCTCACTTCAACGGACGAATCATTCCCGAGGATCTTGATGTTGGACGTGCTGGCTTCGCGTCATCCAATATCGGGGAGCGTCGGGCTGCATTGTGGGGTCTGTTCCGCATCATGCGAGGTTGGACAAAGATGGCCGAGATGACCGCCGGAACCATTGAGCGCGCGTCTTTGGTGGAATCGGGGAAAGACAACACTACAATACTCGACGAGTTGGAATTTAGGCTAGTGTATCATTATATCTGGTGTTTTGTCAAATGGTTCAAAAGGGCGCCTGTATTACCACATGGACTGTAGAATTAGAATGTGTTTTGATTTTTCAGAAGATTGTAGTATTTCCAGATTCTCACATTTAATGTACACTTTTCCGTTGAACGCATGGACCATTTGGAATTTTATTGGATGCAAAATCTTCAAGTTGACGTTTGGGAGACTTTCTTGCAATTATTCGCCGAGCTGCTGAAGCACGTGGCTTGAGCCTCCGCTCTCCCTCCACCCCGTCACTCGACTACAAGTCGGAACGGTTGCTCTACGGTTACAAACCGAGTGCTCGCTCTGCGATTTCAAGTCGAGAGCTATCGGATCCATTGGTCGACATTCTGCTCTGCGACCTGTGGAGGAATAAGTAATGTGACCAAGTTATGCGTCTACAAGTCCGTCATGAACCTACTGTTACCGTGTAAAAAGGCAACGTAGGTGATTAGTACGCCATTCTCGTTCTCCTATATCTGATACATATATTCAAGCGCCTTAGGAATCTAACCGTCATGCGCGGCAGCTCCTCCAAACCCTAACGCTTTGGAAACCTATGTTCGAGCTCCAAGACGTTGAAGGCCTACTCTCACTTACAAGCCCTCCTCTAAATAGAACAAGCAAATAACACGACAATGGCCCTTCTCGGGAGTCGCGGCTTCACCCATGTGGACTTGAATCCTTTGCTTACAGAATTAAATTTTCAAACAGTGTGTATGGGATGAGATTGTCCACGGCTCCAGATATTCCCATGACAGATGCCGTTCACACCTGCTCTTCACGACACGCAACTTGAGACACGAAATTTCATGGCCCTTTGAAGTGCAACGTTAAGTAAACCCAAAGTCATTTGATCCTGTACTTGCGTTCGTTTCAGCCTCAGTTTGTGGGTTTCTTTCAATCCATATACTGAGTCACTCCAAAATATCGTGAATTGCTTCATTATGTGAGAATTCTTGTTGCTCATTGTCTGCATCTCTGACTTTCATGCCTCAGAACTCTTCGCTCCTATAAACGCGTCGCGTTCAAAGACGTCCCCCTTGCGTATCACTCCCTCTATCACAATCATGGCGACATTTTCCTCAAAACTATATTCGTGAACGCACATATAACCTCGATTCCTGTCCCTACCAAACCCTCCACACATTTCACTCTCGACGTCGACCTGGCAAGGCAGTGCCTTCTCCAAGTTGAAGAGTTCTTTCGCATCGACGGCCTGTCTGGAGCTGATTTCATCATGCCTCGTCTCATATCGTGGTGCTTGCACTTTCTCGAAGCAGTTCCTTGGGAGATGCTCAACGATAGGGTGCACCAAGCCTGAAACTCGCCGTGCGTTTCGCATGCCTTCTGTGTGAGGATAAAGTTATAACGACACTATTGACGTTGCTATCCAACACCTCACAGAACTCACCTTTGCAAGAGACCGCGGCTGTCATGCTCAGACTGTTGGCGAAGGTGGCTTTTTTAACGCGTAAGATTCCTCAGGAGCATACGCCCTTATGGAAGACGTCTTCCGCGTCCTATACTCCATCTATCCGACACACTACGCTTCCAAAGACATCACGAAGGAGGATTTGAAGGCGCTCACATCTTGTCTCGCTCTCTACGTTATTAACAGGTCTCATGACCTGCCCTTCCCCGACCCCTCGACTTTCATGGTAGGTATGCACGACATCTTGATCACTAGTGTGGCACTGCACCTGAGTTGAACGGTACTGGCCGATCGACGTTCTTGATCCGCCACGCAAACGTTCGCTACGAGGGAGAGAAAGATAGGTTGCGTACTAGGTCTGCGGCCATCGCGTCTAGAAGCGTGTGTGCCGTTGTTCCCTCGTGCTCTCAGTGGTCTAATTTATGCCACAGATGGAGAACACAGTCATCAACGTCATCCTCAATCGCGGGGAGTACATATCCTTTGAGAGGAGAAAGTATGCCTAATTGCCTCTTTCACCGCTGTCACTGAGTATTGGCCTAGCGAAATTCATCGTTTTGGACATTATCGTTGTGAGCATGACTTATCTATACTTGCGCTTCGCTAATTGTTCTTGTACAGCCTATCATAAGCCTGAGTGTCTGTACTTTCGCGGGATTCGGCTAGCGAAGCGTTGGTATGTATCTTTGTCCGCGCTAAGCCCATGAATCTTACTCGACTGTTTAGTTCCACCCGGCCCAAGTGCAAGAGCCCCTTTCGTCAGCCAGCACTTCCCAAAGAGGAGGGCGGGGAGGGAGTACGAGCACGAAATCCGTGTGTCTTACCAGTCCATAGGTTGCAGCAGACGTGACTGATATTGCTTTCTAGACAACTGCTAAGCGCAAGGCCGTTAAGGACGAAGCCCGCGAGGACGATATCGATGATGCCAAACCGGCTAATAAGAAACGCAGGGCTGGCAACTTTACGAGCCATGTATCCCATAATAGCTAGCAAGCTTTCTTCCATTCAGGGTCTCTGGCCCGACCAATGCGAAAACACTGAAACAGCATGTTGCTACGACTAAGTTGGAAAGCCTGTTTGTAGGTTTGGTGATCCTTCAGGTCTGTATGGGCCTTTTGTTTCAATTACAATGCCGAAGCACAAGCACTTGGTCTGGTTAGCAGCTTGAATTGGCCTTCTGACCAAAGACAATGGTGTCAAAGCACCTTTCTTGTCGTACTATAAAGCGTGAGCCTTGGATCCTTCATATCCTAACCCCCCACCAACAATTATCGACGTCATGTCTCACTTTCTTGGCACAGTTATCGGAGAATTTGTTTTGGCGAAGGTTGTCGAAGGAATCTTCGTTATCATCCCCCTCAAAGTTGCCGCCGAGCACACCGCGGTTTGTCTGTTATCTTGCTTGTTAGCTACGCCACTGATATAAGACATTGTTTAGGATGCTCGTGCTATCGAGCGTTATGCCTATCTCGTCGCAACTTCAGATCCAGTTGAAATCAACTTCACTGTCTATGGTCGCAAATTCAGCGAAAGAATTATCACAGCCGAAGAAAACGTTCCAGCACTCACCCCGTTCGTCAACGACATGAAGTGTCTACCGTATTTCCTATCAGACCATATGGGACTTCTCGCGTCAGACCATGTCCAGCTCTCTTTACTGCAGGAGCGTTACTACCCATGGTACTTGATATTCCTGTGCATCTGCTGCATTTTCGTCGGGTTCTTCGGAGCTCTGTTCTTCAAGGTCTGTTGTCTATCAATACTTACTGCTGGAGCCATACTGACTTCAACTTGAGGCCTGATCGATCCACCGGTAGTCACAGATGCCGTCGACATTTATTGAAAGTCGTGTAATATAATATATTCATGTACAACATCGATGCTGAGAGCTGCACATTGTCCTAGACCGTAAGCTAGTTGCACGAATTCCAAACCTTATGATAGGCAAGTCGATGTTTCGTGTTTCCTAGCAGAAAAGTAGCGAACGAAGTACTTGCGAGAGTGAAAATGCATTCACCTCAAATTTGCATGCTCGCCGACGACCCCCGAGGCTTAGCGCGGGGGTTATCGACGTGTATAATACACCCCAATCACGCAGACACTTCCGAGAGATGACAAACGGGTGCGGCGGAGGAGACTATGAGCAAAAAAAGGAAGTAAGAGGGAGATACACACTATTGAGTCAAATATGACTGTAATCCACCACGAATAGATGGAAATAGTAGGCTTGGCGACCATATACTCGTGGCAAATGTCGAGAGTGGGATATGAGTCAACGAAACCGACGACGCCTTTCTTCTATGAATCGTCGGAGATTAATCCATCGAGGTTCAGTACACACATTTGCCTAGTGGTATAATAGTATCTTCTGTAGTCGGTACTGAGTATATCTCGACCGGGTGATCTGAACCTTCGAACATACCTTATCTCCGCGTTCACAATGTCTGCGGCGAGCAAAAACATTCTGCGACGACAGCTCGACGAATCGGTCCTTGTGTGAGCTGTGAACCTGGGCCTGTGCGTTCGGAGTGATGACCCGTGTTGACGATGAGCCACGGCGACGTGTAGTCGACCGCTGTCCTGCTACCTTTTCCGGACTGTATCCGAGGTCAAGGTTGTTGTTGTTGTTGTTGTGGTGGTGGTGGTAGGGCGCCGATTTCGCCAGCGACACCTCATGTTGGCATTGTTTGGCTTCACTGTTAGGACGCGTCTTGAACTTGACCATTGTCACTCGACTTCAAGTTGGTGACTTGGATCTACTGCCCGACTTCAAGTCGCAGTAACACCGACATGAGCACCGTCTGCAGGACGGTAGCTCGACATTGTAGACATCTCCAAACTTGTCACTGGTCGACTTCAAGTTTTGGGTCGCAGTGTCTATCCGACTTTCAAGTCGTAGTACATCGTCCAACTACACGTACACGTTCCTTCTGGTTGTCTCAATTATGGCGTCCTTGACGGCTGGTCGTGGACTAAGTAAGTTGTATCGTGCAGTAATGCTTATTGACCAACTCATCCTAGCTCGTAGCTTTGAAGGCAACGTCGCCAAGCGTTACCAAGTGGATTTCGTTGCCCCTCCCCCGTTCGGGACGCGTACCATTCGCATGTACTCCTATTTTATATTCGGCCTTGCTCGACTACATTGTCGGCCGCTTCGCCTTAATACCATCTTCCGATTCCCTCCAATCTGTCAATAACTCTGGACAATGGCTTTTCTCAATATGCCCTCTGATCAAGAATTCAAAGTCTTGACAACCTTACGATCTCGAGAGATACCAGACTATGACCACATTCGCACATCACAGGGCCTCACCCGGTAGTAATCGCGGAGTAGCGGAGGCGCCACCAGCTTCACGCGCGTCAGCCTTCACAAAGGCCCCATTGTTTCCATTTGCTGCATGGGACCGACTTGCGATCAGGTGACCCGGCCTTTCATGTCGAAGCCACTCTACCCGTCATTATCGCCAGCTAGCAACATGTCGTCCGTGCAACCTCGTCGCTCCGCCCGCATTGCCAAGCTCTCTGAGTCGAAACCGATTGTCACGCGGAAGGTGAAAGTAGCTCCACCAAAAACCCGCCAGACAGCCGCGTCCTCAGACAGAGACGATACTAGTAAAACGGACGATGCTCGCAGGAAACCCCGGAAACGTGTGAAGATCAGTACTGTGGTCGAGTCTTCAAGTCAAACTGCGCCGTCTCGCGAAGGACGAGGAAAGCTAAGTGGGTTTAAAGAGGCTCCCGTCGACGTTCTCTTTGAGGTACGTGTCTATAGATGGTCGGTCATGCATCTTTTCTCAATTGAGTCTTGCTTCAGATCTGCTTCTACTTGGAGCCTGTTGACCTCTTGTGGTTGAGCCGCACTGCAAAAAAGCTGCGCTCGCACCTCATGGCCAAATCGTTTATAGCTGTCTGGAAGGCAGCTTTTTCGGCAATGGAGGGTCTTCCCCCGATAATCGAGGGCCTCAGCCAGCCGCAGTATGCGAATTTGCTGTTTGACAGTCATTGCCACGTACGTATATTATTTGAATCCAAGTTCATCTTCTTACTGGCTTCTTAGAATTGCCAGAATACACCCACGAAATACATCCAGTGGGAGATACGGATGAGGCTGTGCATAGAATGCCTGGACAAAGGAACCATGTACGAGCAGCTATTTGTGTTGCAACAATTATCACTCATTACTCGAAGCATGGCAGATGAGGAACGACTTCGGCGGCTTCATCCGTTTGCCAACCACGAACTGTTTAAGATTACTCCTCGTTTCACGCTCGTTCGACGTATGTATCCTTCTCTTATCACTCCCCCAGTGGATTGAACTTTTCCGGTTAGAGGCTGTCTCTTTCTCGTGGTATCATCGGAGTACATTCGAGAGACTGGCCACGGAGAGTGCGCGTCTCCAGCATAATTGGCGAACATATGCGGCATGGCTTGAGATGGGGAAAGAGAAGTACACGACGCTTGTTGAGGTGAGTCTGACTTGATGCCCAGGCAGATATGCTCAACTACTTTCTGTAGTCTTGCAAGCCGTACGAGAACTGGATCGCCGCTAGAACTGAGGCGCGAGAAGTAGAGCTCGCCTCTCTTCGCCGTCAAAGACTTGAGAGGTACCGTCTGTTCATCTTACTCAATCTAGCAGAGGCTGACAGTACAAAGCATCATTGCTCGCTTGAAGGCAGCGGGATGGGAAGACGAATTTAATTTCGTCTTAACTCGTGAAAGACTAGAATGTCATCCGTTTGTCAAACAGCCTAAAGAGCTGACTGATCGAAGTAAGTTTTCTCCAATGCCGTAGGCTTAACGCTGATCTTACTCGTTTTAGTTTGGAAGACCATCCAGCCCACCCTCACAGCATTCATGTCAGACCTTCGTGCTCAGATACAAAAGCGAAAGATTGCAAAAGCTATCGTCGAAAGGACACGTCTTCTAACAAAGCTTGGAGATGCTGTCCTGAGAAATTTACCCGAGACGCCCCACAATCCACCTCCATCCGAGCTTTGCAGGTACCAGCCCTTCCTCGATATCATACAAAAAACGCCGCATGAAGAAGACGTGACTGACAGGCTCAAGGAAGCGCTCCGGACTGTCTGCGACGTATGCGAAAGGTGGAGGCGAGAACAAGAGGCTCGTTTGAAAATGATACTTCTCAGGATGACGGGGCGCAGTGATGATCTCTCCTTGATCGTCAACGCCTTCACTTGCACCCACTGCTACCCGTCCATGGTCCTCCAGTATCCGCACTTCGCTTCGCACTCCTGTTTCTATGGTATGTTTCCCATGGGTGAGACCCATATCGAGATTTGGAGCGGCGAGGGTATTAGAGCAATAAGCCAGGATGTCTATGCCAGATGCAGCGACTTTGTGAGGCTGTGTGGATTGGATCCAGATACAGCGACTGCTGAGGATATGGACGGTGTTGATACGTTCTTCCAATGCGAAGAATGCGACTCGACACGGATATCGCCACCTGGGACGAGGTCGTTTGGTTTCATGCGTTGGCGTTCCGCTATGGTTAGTCTTCACCTACTTTTCTGATTGTTGTATGTCTTATATGTCTGTCGTAGAATCATGAACATCTTGGGAAAATTTCTCGCGTTGAGGACGCCGATCTCATCGCCTTAGGACGTTATGAGGAAAAACGCTTGTTGGAGAAAGATCTGATGATGAAGCCTGCTAGTCACGCAGTTCCCCAGGCGTTTGTTTGTGTGCACTGTGATGTGGCGGAAGCGTCTAGGACTGCGCGGGCTGGGCATCTTCAAGACGCGTGAGTCCTTCTCTCCGATGGCATGGCACGACATACTGACGTCTTTCTAGGCATGGGATAGAGGGCGAGATCAAGGTTGCAGAACATTATCGACGCAGCCTGAAGGATACACGGGTGAACAAGCTAGTGGTTTACGTCGGGAGGATGATTCCTAAGGCCTAAGGGAAAAGCGGCGCCCAGGGCAATTGACGAATGGCGTTGAGAATACCTCACAGAGTGTTTTAATTTTTTTTTTGAATTTTCAGAAGATTGTTGTATTTCCAGATTCTCACATTTAATGTACACTTTTCCGTTGAACGAATGGACCATTTGGAATTTTATTGGATGCATCTTCAATTGAAGTTGGGAGACTTTCTGGCAATTATTCGCCGAGCAGCCGAAGCACGTGGCTTGAGCCAAATCAAGCTTTTTCGCTCTCCCTCCCTCCACCACCCCGTCACTCGACTACAAGTCGGGACGATTGCTCTACGGTTACAAACCGAGGGCTCGGAGTGGAAAAGCCCCTGCGACTTCAAGTCGAGAGTTATCGAGGCCGCCGACTACAAGTCGCGATCCTGCTCTGCGACTACAAGTCGAGCGCTGCCCGACTTCATGTCGCAGCTGATGCCGAAATCTAGATGTATTTACAGCCATGCCCCCACTCAAGGCGGACAATCCTATCAATGTCAACACTCACAACCGGACTTGCAAGAAATACGAGGAGCATATAGCAGGAGGATCTTTCAAGCCGTCCAAGAAGGGTCTCTTTGCCTCGGTTTTGGAGTCAAGAGTATCTAGAGCTCTCCAGTGAGGACTTGCAAAGGCCAAGGGAACGGCAAAAGCATTGGCCAAGAACACATCAAAACAGCCAGTCGATGTATGTCTTTTCTGCTCATTCTTACTTCTCTGAACTAAACTGTTCTTAGGATGTCTCCTTGCGAACTGCCCCGTCAATGCAAGCAGATGATACTTCTGGAATGGCCATGGATGTGGATTCCCCCGCTCCGGCAGACTTTGAGCCTATGGCGTATGAACTGGATACCGAGCACCTAGATTACATAGATAACGAGCGCACTATTGCTGCTGCTGCGATGTCTTTACCCCTTCTAGTATCAGGCTGATCACGTCGAAAAGTAAGTCTTAGTTTCCATCTTATTTAACCAGCTAATTTTTTTACAGGGCGTGACATGTTCTACCGTTTTACTCGAAACGGGATTGGGCATCGTTCGACTCATAAAGCTACGAGTATATTCCATGGTCAGTGGGCCATGGGGGTCAGGGGCGAGAAACAAGATGGACGACTCCGAGACTATAGACAATGACTCGGAAAAGGCGACGCTAGCAGTTGAGCCCGAGATTGATAACGGTTGGATTACGGACGAAGAAGGCGACTTGGAGGATGAAGAGTTCGAGGACTATGATTCCCAGATGATAGCGAGAAAGAGGTTGAGGAGAATACGGCAGTGATTCAGAAGACTAGATTATATCGTTCTCATGCGCTGGTTTGGATGAACTCATCAGCGAGCCTCTGGAATGGTGCATCGCCCTCATGGGAGGACATCGACGCGGCGTTTACGCACACCCTCCTCGAGGGATGGCAAGCAGAAGAATTTTCAAATTCTCCTCTTCTGATGACGAGCAGGTATGTGGTCTGGTTTTGACTCTTGGTATCGTACACTGACAAGGGTATCTCGCAGGGTCAGTCACAGCGGCTTGCTCGACGCTCTGGAAGGAATCGGTGCACGGGACGGACGTATCGTCTTTGCTACGACCAACAAGTACACCTCGCGCAATGCAGCACTCTGTCGTCCTGGGCGCACGGACATCCACGTCGAGTTTAAAACTCTCCAGCAAATACCAGACACGGGAATTGTTCAAGCATTTCTACATCCCAAGGAAGGCTGTCGGCGATGACGAGTCTCCAGGACGACGAGCAGGATCGGGTTATCGTTCCAGGACTGCCTGAGGCAGGCCGTCTTGCCACCTTCATCTCCAGATTCCGACTCTTCGCCGCCGCGCTCTCCGTCAACTTCGTGGGTAGCCGTCACAGCGGTCAAGGACCCAAGATTTCAAGGCGCCAGGACGAGAAGCTCGCTGATGTCTTTGCGGACGTGATTCAATCACGAGACATTCACCGCGATCGAAAGCCATTCAAAAAAGACGCGACAAATATTACTCAAAATTCAGTTACGGGTCGATGTCGTGCATGGGCACCCGCACATGCACTGAGGCATGAGACTGAGCTCCTCCATTAAAGTCGATGCCACCTCGCCCCGCACACACGCGCCACCCACGACGACGGGTACGCACCCTTCCAAGACGCGCCTCGAGTAGTTCCCCAAACGGGAGCATACATCACCGTTCCTTACAGACGCGTGGCTCCCAGCAAGACGGGCACACACCACTTCGACCTCCTCACTGGTTGGATTTCTCCAATAATTAATGCGTGGTTCACGTGGTTCGGATATCTCCGAGCGCGGGAAATGCCGTCTGTAGCGCTTATTCTAAGTTTACCGCGACTGGCTCCTCCCGGCCAAGATCTACGCGCCGACAACATGTCCACCAACGGCAACGACTCCACCATCGTGCTCTACTACGGCCGCGCTGTTCCCATGAAGGTCTGGGGGCCTTGGAACGGCAATCCTAACACCACCAAAGGCGGCCTAGCGCTGCGAAACGCGGCGCAGTACGGGGATCATTTCAACGGACGCGCTCGCATCTTCGCTCTGATGTGCGTTATTTTCGTTGTGTTCAACGCCGGGTTTTGTTATAGCGTCTCAGGCCGTCCTATTTTCATTGCTCGCCCGCCGACTCGCCGGAGTCTTTACGCTTCCCCCATTTGACGATTCGTGTCTACGGCGAAGACGGTCATGCCATTGGCTGCGTGGAGTGGGCTGGGCCGCGGAGAGGGAAATCGAAGCGATGGGTGTATGACGAGGACACGGTCGCTGGGTACACGTGGATGTGCTTTGGGGTGGATGAACATCTGCGGGAGGCGAAGCACTTTTTCGTTCGCGACCGTTACTGCAAGGTTCGGTTTTCTATCTCTCGGGCTATTCTTCCACTAGTGCTTCTTAGTTATGGGACCATTTGTAGGATTGGGTGGAGACGCATTTACATTTGATGTATTTTGGGATCTGTGGCGCAGATATATTTGGGGTCTTTTTTTGGTAGTACTTGTCCCTGGTCGCTCCTAAGGCATGGGTAAAGTCTCAAGCATCCAACTGTGCGTCTATTTCTAAGTTTCTATGATTTCTAGACCAAGTGCTGACAATATCAAAGATCCCCACCCATAGTGGCCACACCCCGACAAACAATGGGGTGTTGCGGCCCACGTGAGCCGCAAACAAGATCTAAATATACGAGGTTCGTCTTGTTTATATTGCATCTTGACTTATAAGCACTCCCCGTCCGCAGACTCCTCACACTCATATATCATTCAAACACGCCGGTATGGGCTTACTCGAATCCTCTGGAACGAGGCAACTCAACGACCAATGTAGCTAGCTATGGGACGTGGCGGCAACGGATGAAGTCCTCAAAGAGGCTAACAGACTCCGTCGAAGCCTTTCAATCCCGGCTCCAGTTCAAAAGCAAAGGCAAACAATTACGAGCCAACATAGAGAATAACCGCACTGTGACTCCGATATTTTACCTTTCGGTGAGTATACCTCTACGACTTTGAATGAGAACTTAGTTTATTGTTAGGATGAAGCTCGACGCGCTGTACATCTCAAGAGTCTGCGCCCAATACTGAGAGTCCTTCAGTCGGTATGATCCTGACGTCCGGGCGTGGAATGATATGACGGTTGAACAGTTCGATCCAGTGATCACCCAGAGTGACGTATCGGCCGTCGTTCGACAGAAGATCAAAGCCTGGGACAGGATGGAGAGAGTCTCAAAGGTGGATGAGAACAAGAAGTCGATTTCGGTGTATCGGCAGACACCTCCCAAGAGTACTTCTGGAGATACCTGGCTTGCCTGATGAACTTCTTGTTAGTGCGGACCAAAGATATGGTGCTTGGCAATCTTCTCAATGCAGAGTGGAAAGACAAGAACGGCCGCACGAAACGTGGCCTCCAAGTCGCGCCGGATAGCCCAGCTTCCGTTATTAATCTTGCGTTCGACATCCTAGATCTACAGTAAGTGATTGTACTTTGGGCACTGTCATGCCGATCTCAAGTCACCTCTTTAGACTAGTCGTCTGCGATAATGAGAAAATCCTCGTCACTCATCCAACGGATCGCACGCGGAAAGACCTCGATGCTCAGCGTAAGAAGCTTGGTCAGCTCCTCCGCACGTTTCGCACCTCGCAACAAAGCCTTATGGGTGATGCTTTGCGATATCTCCAAAAAGAGGGAAAGACGGGGAACGACACGGGCGGGGCTCTTGAAAAGGAGCCTTTGCATCTCCCTTCCTCGTAGGCTGGGTCTGGCTCACTCGTTAATCATCGTCTTGCGCGATGATGTGAAAACAGCCAGTCTCCTCAAATACGAGGATTACCGAGAGAGGTCGGTTGCCGCGCACACTCGATCGCAGACTGTTATACGCGACGTTCTTCGACTGCAGGACGCTCATCTACGCGCCTACAACGACAACCGCGAATGCATGATGAACATTTCCTCAAGACGATACCTACAGATCTCTTCAGGAAGAAGACAGCAGAGAAACGGCCACTCGGCGCTACCCACATGGATGACGGCTCACTTTGGACGCGTCCTGCGAGTCAACATACAACGGCGGGTACCCAAGATAACAGACGCCAAAGTATGTGATGTTTACTTCATAGCGTGCTGCGCTGATTGTCAACTAGACTCGAGTCTCTAAGTCTGGTCTCCGCGTACGGTTATATGCTTGAGGGCTAACGGATTTGCCTCAGCCGGAGGAATGGGACGAAGGCGCCCATATCATGAGGACGCTGAAAGTCTGGTTAGACGACCATGCTGGTAAGTGTTTTCCTAAACTTCACATGTACAACTATCGTTCTCATTGTCCTTAGATGCCGGAGGAACGGAATAGGGCAGAGCAAATCAAAAAGCATCAGAATGCAATCAGGCAAGTTTGACTCTCGTCCTCGTGTTCTTAACCTGATCTGAGTCACAGGTTACAAAGCTTCGTGTTCGTTCTAATTCCATCGACGTCATTTCAAAGACCAGCCAAGCCCCGGGCATGTAAGCTTTATATCTGGGGACGACCCGATGTGGGACGGCATCAAAGCGATTGCGTCTGCACTGGCCCTTGCTCTGGAGGTCAAAGCCTTCATTCATCCTCGGAGAGAACGTGCACGCGCAGGAAATTTGACGTTGTGGGTTCTCTTTGCAGTTCGCCGTGTTCGTGTATTCGCCGTCCTTGGCTTTAGTAAGTTATTTCATTCCACGAGCTTGTCTGCATTAGTCAACCCTTCTCAGACCTTTCCCCGCTCATCGTCGTTAAGTCTTTTGGGGTGCAGTAAGTAATCGTTGCTCTTCCCGCTTAACAAACCAGCAAATACTTGGCCACTCATGGCTCACACCAATCGCTACCTTACAGGAAGAGTCGTCTCTAGTACACCTATCTCCCAACGATATTCCTCCACTTCGAACGCCCTCTCCGCTTCCACTTACCGGAATCTAATTGCTCGTCGGCAGCATCTTTTCACCCGACTCCACATTCAATTCCATGTACAAGTCCTCGCCTCCAACAACTCCATATCACTTTCCGATATCAACCCGCTTTACATCCCACTCTCAGCGAGACAAGGATTCGGAAGCCGGACGATATAGAGACTAAACTGTGCAACACGCGGAGACGGTCGTCGTCGAAGAAGACGTTGAAGAGCGCATTGACGCACCTCCCCGCTATGCGCCAACTCCAGCTCGTCATCCAAGGCACCCCCTATGTTCCTCACGTGTACGCCAGCCCGAACTGAACGGAGTTCCATGTCGTCCACGTTGTCGGACGGAGAAGACACTCAGTATTCCTGGCTCACGCAGCCAGCAACTAGTTTCCTATCTTTGGGCGTCGCAAAGAGAAGGACAAGCAATAATCGAAGGAGTAAATTCACCATGCTGGGAGAGCTGAGACGACATCGGGTTCTTGTCCTTGCGGAGGTCGAGTAGTGACGCCTCAACTCGCGGAGGTCATCGTTGAATCAAGAAGCAATGGTGGGACTAGCACAAAGGTACGTGCCTGTATCCGATGCCTCGCGCTATGTCTGATATGAACGCTCGTAGCGCGAGCGAAGAAAGGAAAGGATAAGGCCTCTATGAAGGCGAAAGAGGCGAAGGATGTTGAGGAGAACGGTATGTTTGTATTTCCATTGTTGATTCTTGCACTAACCTTAAGCATGTTTGGCAGATGATCCCTCGAGATCGACTCGCGGACGGTGTGTCTGAGCAAGATCAAGAGCCATTGTCCAAAATGGATAATGAAGATCACACAACAGAGGTTCCGCCGGAAGCTGTCGGTTTGGCCAATGTCGTATGGAATACTGAGCCGGAGTTTGCGGGAGAGATGACCGATGAGGCGTTGTACATTGTTGTGAGGGAGCCGGGCGCGATCGATGTTGGTGGCGCGTGAAATTATGGTACGCGTACAGCTTTTCTTTGCTCCCTTTGACTGAAGGTAAGTGTAGGGCAAAAGTGGGGTAAGGATGTGCATGTGATTAGTAGTAGTTTGTTACACATAGGTAGTTTGAAAGGATACGGAGTGGTGATAGTGTATTGGTTCATTGTCGAGATCGGCAGGAGAAACGGGCGTTCAACGTGATGAATGGTGAGGGGAAAGGAAATAGGTCAAGAAATATCCTGTACCGATGTGAGTGAGGTTCGCTTGACTAGTGTTTGAATGAATGTACCGATACTAACTGTTGAATACAGATTTTAGGTAATGATGGACGACGACACTGATCGGGTTAAACCTTGGAAACGGTCAGTCGACTTTTATGAGAATGCAAAGGTGCTTAAAGCACCTTTGAACCAGATTTGACATCATGTTGGTGCTCATCCGAAGCCTTCTTTGCGAGGCAGAGGCCGCAGATAGACCGAGCATACATGCTGCTGTGGGTGTGAACGGGGAAAGGGGCGCTGCCTGCGGGACGAAGTCTGAAGGTTGCAACACGAGTAATGGCTCTGCGAATATCTGAGGGTCTAGCGGTAACAACGTGGGTGCGACGCACCTGAGGACGTGATCATCGCAGTTGTTCAGCTCGGCAAATTCGAGATCGATTTGTTGGTGCGGGGCGGTTCCAACGAGTGCGGAAAGCTGCCGTTCAGTGAGGCGCCCAGTGACGATAACGGACGTTCAGAAAGAAATGGTAGCAGGCCAGGTAAGCAAAATACAGCGAATCTGTAGCGAAAACTCACAAGTTTTTTCAGAGTCATTTCCGCGACCCGAATGCCTATCAGGCCGACTACGTTCCTGAACAACGGAGAGAAGAAAAAGCGGGCCATCCTTGATTGTTTGGTTTTCGTCGTAGTGCGTGGTGGGGATCGAACGGAGTTGACGGCGATTACGCTACAGTGCGGGTTTATCCGCCACATCGGGGATCAGACATGAAGATCAGGACGAGCTAGTAGGCAGCGTCAAGTTGTTATCCTGGATCGACCTCTTTCCGACTTCGTCAGTATTCGCAAACGCTTATGTGCAACCAACGTACGCATTGGTGCATACATGACCGTGTTCGAAGCCTGACATCAGTAAGTTCTTGTTCCTTTTCGATCTAAGCAGCCGTTAACAAGAGTTTAGAAAATATGCCCATGTCTCGGACAGCGTACCGCCATGCGTACATATCGATGCCAGGGTATTCCTTATGGTGAACGGTATGTCGTGACAGTTTCTCTTCGCCCATCTTGATTGTCGTACATCTAGGTCTTGTCCTGCGGATAACCGGTCAGCAATAGCGCAAGTGTTTAGAGGTAAGTCGCGTTGGTAAACCTTAGTTTTGGTTACGCCCTGGCTCAAGACGACGAAAGGCACTAGTACTCCGGTCTAAGGCGAATACATCCTTGTCAGTCGTCGTCATTCTTGTTATCATTTGGTTATTCACTGACCATGTATTCTCAGTTTTAGACGGCACAGGCTCATTCACGACACTCCGCTTTCGAGCTGGCGAAATGTGCCATTTGGCTGGTCACGATTTTGACACAGAATTACTGGCCCTCTTTCCCAATTGTGCCGGAGCCGACGTCGCGTACCTGCACCAGGCGTACAACCGCCCTAAGTTTCTGTTTGTACACAGCCTCTCCTAACGCCGCCCTTAGCTGATACGGCCATAGTCTTCCTGTGTCTTTTGCCGTTATGCGACTGTACGCAGATTATTGTCGAACCGTCCTGACTCCCTCAAAGCTGCAACTCAATAGGTTAGCCGTGCTCGTTCGTCTTCAAGTGCCCTCAATTGATAAGGGCCTCCTAGTCTGTGCCGAGGACATCCTCTACGCTAATGGTTGCACGGATCCCCATAGGGATCATACCTCTCCTCTCCAGCACCGACTCGTTGCTGTCATCGTCGCCGTCTCAAACATCATAAACATATCGCGACTTGGCGTAGATGGGAAGTCAACGTGGTCCCCGATCTCCTTCCTCAGTACGACTTCTATGGTTTTGACGACGTCGATGTTTGCATCCTTGGCTCGTCTTGTCTGGATGGGTCATTTACTCACTGCCGTGTTGGAATTTCTGCTCATTGTTGGGCAGTGTCGGGACGCTTTGCCCGAGTCTTTCTATGGCGTGCTAGCTCAAAGCAGGGTCAACGGTAGGTTCAACTTGTTGATGTTCGACTTGGAGTTAATAGTCGGGTGTGTTGCGTAGATCGCTGCTGCACTTTCTGAAGGACATCGAGGCCTTCAACTGCGATCGACCTGATTCGATGTGGCTTGACGACGTTCTCGGTCACCACGGTTCGAATTGTACGAACGCCACGCAGTCTCTTTGGGAGCCTCCTTGGATACCTCGCGAGCCTTGTATTGGCGCTGGCTACGAGACTTATTGGCGATACCGCGTGTGCCGGACGGTCTGAAAAAGTCCGCGTCTTGATCAAAGACTTTATTCTTGGTGCAGTGAGAAACGAGCACGCAGAGGAAACTCAGCGATCTGCGTTGTCTTTGTATTTCCTTGTCTTCCCGTATTCGCGGTCGTTGCCGTCTTGGTTATCCTTGTGTTCCGTCGTTATGTTCACTATCGTCATCAAGTACGTCTTGAAGCAGATTCGTCTTTGACGGAAGCTCTAATAACTACTGTTACAGCCCCGACACCGCCTGGAATACTCGCGAACGCTGGTCAGTGTACATGTCATTTCTACCATGCACAGTATTGATTTTATCTGCTCTAGACTGTATCACTACTCTACCGTACTATGCAGCATCATACGCGCAAGCGGCTCGTCCTAGCTGCAGGCTGGTGCATTAGCCGAGCTGAGACGGAACCCCTACTATCTCTGCTTTGCGCTTAACCCCCTTCTATCTTCCGGACATCGAGACATTTGTCGTTGAGACGACTACTACTGCTACATCCTCGGTGGACATGGTACTATGAGAGTAACCCGACTAAAAATGACGCCAGACGTGGGAAGCTTCCCTTACGATTGGACGCCAAAGACACATTCATCACTAGCCTCGAGGTTGCAAGTCTCGCGGACGCCGGTGTTAACGACGTCAATGACCGGAACCTAAGCATCTGCTGTTGAAATTTTGCTGCTCCTCGAGTGACGCGTCCATCACTTCTTGAAGGACTAGGAGTACTCTGAAGTCAGACGGTGAGTCAGACGATGGGGATGGGGCTCAGTCCAAGGATAAGGAATAGTGCTGATCTATATACATTTTGTTAGATTGGGAAAGTAGTGGAAGAACAAGGACATGCCTCTTCAGCCGGCGAGATCAGGAGCAACGCGGTAACGACATCTCTAGGTGGTAGCACGTCGTTTCCTGGCAGCTAGGATGCCGATTCGCGAGAGAACACCACTCAAATTGTCCAGATTTGGTGAGGCTTGAGGTTTGTGTGAGTTCACCGAGTTGCTGATTCCCCCGAAAGGCCGCTGTCTGAATTGGTGCAGAATGTAGGAAAGGGTCGAGAGGTGAGGGAATGACGAATGAGGTGGTACCGGGGGAGCGAACGTCGCCCTGAGGCGACTAACGCTGACGGTTACGAAGACACAGTATCGACCGCAAGTTCTGGCGCTCAAATCGTCAAGGACCGGGTTTAGATTGTTGGGACAGTTCTATGGTTGGGGAGATAGCAAGGCAGAGAGGCAAAGAATGTCATCCTATTCATTCTAGTAACTCTCAAACGATGCGTCTATCGGCTTCTTGAAGGTAGGCTATTGTCCCGTGAGCTTACCTTGTACTAACGCGACATTATTAAAGCTCGGGAATGCAACATGGACAGCGGTGTTGGAACACGTGGAGCAAGAAGGATCGGTGGGCAGCGTCCCATCGTGTCTCCGTGGCATCCTGAGCAAGTGAGGAGGATATCGTGTCCCCATCAAATTCCTTTCGCGGCTCGGAAGGCCAATGTCTGGCTCGTCGCGAATTCCTTTGATAAACCGAGCAGGCGAGAAGAAGAGCGTAAGAGACGGATACTTGCGAGTAGACTGGAATCATACCTGCCGTCTCTTTGAATTCTCGCTCGTCATCACCTCGAACATTGATATTATAGATGACAAGGGCTGATAACATTGGTATAAAGTATTCTAATGGTGTGTTACACGTAGAGTGGCGCAGTAAGTACGAAGATGTCATATACAAGTTCGGGGATAGATAGCAACATATAACGATTGTATACGGATTGGGTATTGGATTGGGATAGCGAGGTAGGAAATGGGATAGCGAGGTAGGACATGGGATAGCCAGGTAGGACGCAGATAGCAAGAAATAGTTGATAATGACGGAGGTGGGGTGAAGCCTTTTGGAAATGACAGAGGTAGATGATACTAGAGCTTGTACACGGTAAGTGAAAAGTCAAAGGAAATCCCAGCGAACTAACCTTTTTCAATCGCAGCACGCGGTGCGCCACATACTGCACGGTGTATCGAGTTTCCGCGAGGAACGGCGCCGCTTTGTTGGCACGACAAAACGGGCACGAGATACGTGATTGCTCATCTGCGTGCGCAATAGGGGAATGGTTGGGGAATGGTAGGCGGCGAACAAGTGTGTGCTGGATGACGCAGGTAGGCTTTTGGATTCTAAGTTAACTTTTAGTATGCCCACAGACGACGTGCAGACGACACACTCAAGACGTTCGAGGATCCCTGGCTGGCGGCTCCGAAGACTACTACGCACAATCTGGTATTGCTGGTAGATGGCTCGGGGGTCGACCTGTATCGAGTAGGTCAGCCGCAGGCTTCGCGGTTGGTTACGAGTGCTGTCGGAGATGGGATGCATATCGCGGGCGGCGCAGACGGTCCCGTGAACACGACGATGGAGAGGAATGCGTAGGACTCGCGGACAGGACCATATGGCCAGTCGTGGCAGCACATGGGACGCTACGGATAGCGCTAGGAGAGGGAACCAAGACCAGAGACTTACCAGATTTAGATATCTCATCGAAGGAGCGCGATTCGCAGAGTAGAGCATTGTTTGGGCGAGTCAGTGGCGGAGAGGGTAGTGCTGCCGAGGGCGCTAATCGTTGCCGATGGCGCCAATTGCAGGCCGGCGGTTAGCCACGCGAGGCCATCCGAATTGCGTATTGAACGTCGACTACATCACAGAAAGTGTGCGCCGCATGTACGCGGTTACATAGGTGGCAAGTCTATACCTGGGTTTTCGGGGAATGTATGCAGACTTACCTACAGCCTTGTATAATACGAAAATTCAATAAAAGGGTCTACAATCCTTGTATCAAATTGTGATGAATGTAAGTGCATTGTATATAGCCTTGTATATAGCCTTGTATGTAGCCTTGTATGTAGATTTGTATATCCACATGTATACGGCTTTCTATATAAATTCATCAGGAAAACACAAGGTTGGTCTTTCCGGTCTTTCCGGTCTTGCCGAAGACCAGAAAGACCGGAAAGACCTAAAAGACGCGAGGTCTTGTGAAAGCTCGCTCAATGTCTTCCGAAGACCCATATCATCTTCAGAAGATCATTTAGGTCTTTTCAAGATTTCAGAATCTTCGCGAAAGACCAAGGCACAGATAAGAAAGACAATACAGCGTGATATTTTTGAGAGCATGAAGAAGCATAGATAGTCTACGGAAGGGGAGTATACTGGTATAATGCATATCTAACGGATCTGCGAGGAGAAAACAAATAGATATTGACCTACACACGCACCGGAGTCTGATTTGACTCCTCCTCATTCTCTTCCTCAGGCTCCCCGTCCTCCTCCTCCTCCCCGTCCTCCTCCCCATCCTCCTCCCCGTCCTCCTCCCCATCCTCCTCCCCGTCCTCCTCCCCATCCTCCTTCCCGTCGTCGTCATCATCAGACTCGGATGCACTGGCACTCTCGTTATCACCGGTGCCCTTGGGTGCTCCCACGCTGCCACCCTCTGACACCTCGTGCTCGTGCTGGTCGTTCATGACATGATCCGATGGATTTGCCATGATCACATCCCCATCCCCATCCCCACTGCCCGTCTTCCCATCCGCATTTCCTTCAGGCTTGATTTCAGTCGGTGCTTCCGAGTCGTCCGGGATTGGCGGATCCGAGGCGAGGATGATGTCGTCGTCGTCATCCTCAACAAGTTCGGGCGATTGGGCACCCGAAAACTTGGATTTCTTCTCCGCTCGGTGGACAGCCACGCATTCCTGAATCTCCGTAAGTAGCGCCGTCCATTTAGTGTCGTCCCATTTGAGCAGAGCCTTCAAGAAGAAGGATGACTTATTCTTCTTGGCCTCCTTGTCGCTGTGTTTCTTTGCGTTAAGGGCGACCTTGTCTGAGACGTCACCGTGGTTTGTCCGCGAAAACGGTGGAGCGCCGCTCGACTTCCGTTCCCCGGTGAGCCACATCGACAACTCGCGAACAACCTGCAAGACTGATCAATACGCGCAACAGGTAAAATAAGAAACATACCGCTTGCTCAGCAAGTAGCAGCAGGCCGATCGGACGATCTGCAGTCTCAGCATTTTTGATGTCGGGAACACCGATATAATAGGCGTGAACAAGGGTCTGCAGCATCAGGTAGTGTCGTAGCGGGCCCTACACATTACTAGATGAGTATTGGCTCAGCTATGAAGAGAATACACACCTTTCGCTGCTTTCCGTCACCCCAGACCTGCCAGTGGATTGGAGCTGTACGGGATTCATCCGGTGTAATAAGCCATTGATCATGAGCATAGTCGGCAACGTCCTCTTTGGAGCTGAGAGTCTCCGCGCTCTCAATCATCCACGTAGTCACAGCCTTGGCCGCGGCTTCGGGAATATCATGTCGAAAGTCGTTAGATCGATAGTTCGCCTGAAATTTGTCAAAGAAGAAATTGGGATAGGCTTGTGCACGTACCAAACCAACAAAAGCGCCCTGTGCGCTAACCATATACTTTCCAAGACCGTACACCCTGTCAACAATCTCTTGGACCTTCTCCATCTCCAGCGGACTCCATGGCTCAGTCGTTGTGAGGAGGGCACGCCGAATCTCTTGGAGCATAGTCGTCTTGAAGAGCGCCGCCGCACCGGATGGTAGATGGCTGAGATCCCATTTCTTCTTGCCGCCTTTCGCCTCCTTCGCATTTTTGGGACCTTGGCCAGCGGTGATCTTGACGACGGACTAGACAGAATTGTTAGCAATAGCTTGCACAAATGAGAGAGCAAAAAACCTTGGAATCTTTCGGTTGGAGGACAATGTCGAGGTACTCATTGCGATCGTCCTCGTCGTCGCCAATAATGCTGGCACCAACGTTGACGAGGGAGTCCTCATCAACGGGTGTAGAAGCTTAGATTATAGAAGGGTTAGCAGTCGTTGCTGATAGAATAAACAGACACGTACTTGCTAGAGGATCCTTCTCGCCCGTGCCATTCTTGCTCCTCTTCTTCTTCTTCTCGAACTTGGCAGCCAAAGATTCCACCTTCGATGGCTTCGACTCGGACTTTTTCGACTTCTTTTGCGCTGGCTCCCTAGGTGGCTCAGCATCAGAGTGCATGCTGTATAAGAATATAAGTAGAAGGAGAAAAAGTTCAAGGTATGTTAAAATACTTACGACACATCACCGTCAGGATCCTCGACTCTAGTGGGACCCTTCCGCTTCAATCCTTTGTTTTTTGGACGAGGTGTCGGCGTTCCGATATCGTCGTTGGTGGTCCGTGCATTGGCGATGATGGTGGCCCGAACAGAGCTTTTCTTGCCCTTCGACTTCGGATCAGTTACCTCACCGCTACCTTTACGTTTTGTCTTCTTCGGGCCCGGGGTCTTTACAGCTTCCTCCTCTGTACCATGATCATCACCTCTGTGCTCGTCGCCATGTCCTTCGTCTTCGCTGGCTGGAGGTATAAACGCGTCGCTGTCGTCGTCTGAGTTCTCGGAGGGTGTTGGTGGAGCGTTTTGCTTCGACTTATGCGCTGTCAGTGTGTTAGATTCTATGCACTCCCGGGAACATCTGGGTTTACTATTTTCTACAGTACTTTTACGGCGCTCACGTTGACCTCCTGGTAATTTGGGAGTTGTGGAAGAGATGGCTTATGGCGTAGGTCAGAACAAACTCTAAGCAATTGAAATGGACCACTTAGTGTTCTTCTTCTGCTCCATAGGAATTATTGACGATAAATCTCCTGTGGCGCGATGGTCAGCCTGTGGGCGCGCTGTCTGAACCGTGTCCGTCTTCTTGGACGATGGTACCGGCGCGGAGGATGCTATGTGAGATGGTAAGAAACTAGATAACGGCTTATAAGCAGCCACTGACCGGTTTTCCTGGCAGGTTTTGGCGTTGCTGCAGGCGGATGGTTGGCGGTGAGCGCGCGGTTGACGTCCTCACGCCGCAGTTCATCCTCAAGGGCTGCCAGCTTGACGGCGGCAACCTTACGCGTGGCATCCACACGCACTTTCTCTGCTTTTTTCTCTGCCCGTTCATCTAGTTTTTGCCCTATCGTCTTGGTGCTCTCTGGGTCGTCCTTGAGATCGTAGTCGGCTACACGGCCGGGATGGAGCTGGGCCTCTTGTTTCTTGCGAAGTTGCATCTTGGGAGGCATCTCGATGCTCGAGGGCTGGCTCTTGCGCGGCGGCATGATTGTCGGCGAAGAGAACAACTTTTTTCTGTTTGTTTTGATTTGGTACTGCCTTGCCGGCTTGCGCAATCGTTTCGATCGCCCACTCTCTTCCGCCCCATCGCTTGTCCCCCCCATTGCCAGCATGTCAGGCCGTGTTTTTCGCAAACAAATTCTCCTCTGCGAATATCGCGCTCTTGGCTGCACTAAGAGTTTCTTGCGGGTGAATAATCTCACCACGCATTTGCGGACATGCAAATACCGCAAGAATCGTCCACCCCCTAGCACGAAAGCGGCTTCGTCTCGTCAGAAAGCTGCCTCTCCTCCTGCTCCAGCCTCTCCTCCTCACTCTCCAGCCTCGGATCCGGCCGAGTTTGGGCAAATGGGTGACGAAGACTCCTCTAATCACTCGGAAACAGGCGACGGCAATGAGCACACAGAATTTCACCCCTACGTTAATGGTACGTTCTTCAACCTGCTCACCTGCATTATCTAACTATTATTAACAGGCAAACCATGCGACAAGGATGGTAACATCCTCCCTGATGGCACCCTCCTCCCTTCGAGTACGAGTTCCCAAAAGGCGACTACTACCCATTCGCTAATCGCAATGCCTTCGAACTTGCCGACTTACTTTACCGGCGCAACCAGGCTCCCGCCCAGGACATCAAAGATCTCTTGCAGATCTGGGCTGCCGACTTACAAGACTCGCCAGATGGTCGTTCGCCGCCATTCGCTGATCACAACGATCTCTACGATACTATCGATCTTTCGCAGCTCGGCTCTGTGCCTTGGGAGTCGTTTAGCGTTGAGTACGACGGCGAGTTACCTAAAGATGGTCCGCCAGAGCCATGGATGGTGGAGAAGTTTGATGTCTGGTTTCGGGACCCTCGCGCGGTGCTGCATCAGCAGCTCGCGAACCAAGACTTTGCGACGGAGATGGATTTTGCGCCGAAGCGGGTCACTGACAAGCAGGGACGACGTCGTTACCAGGACTTTATGTCCGGTAATTGGGCATGGCGTCAAGCGGTACGTCAAGTTTCTCTTACTTGTTGGAATGACACTCACATCCTTGTGCAGGACATGATTGCCCATGACCCCAACAACCATGATACAACCTTTGTGCCGACTATCTATGGCAGCGATAAAACCACAGTCTCCGTCGCCACCGGCCAGAATGAATATTATCCTTTTTACATGTCAAACGGACTGATTCATAACAACGTGCGACGCGCGCATCGTAACGGTGTCACTTTAGTGGCCTTCTTTGCTATCCCAAAGAGTATGTATTCAATTTCGAGTTTTTAGCACCCATCTGACATATCAGCAGCTGATCGAGAGCACAGCGATAGCCTTGCATTCCGCCGCTTTCGACGTCAACTCTTTCATAGTTCGATTTCCTTTATCCTACAGTCTCTCAAGCCTGGGATGACGACGCCAGAAATTGTGCGATACGCTGATGGACACTACCGCCGTACTATTTATGGTCTCGGTCCATACATCGGCGATTAGCCGGAGCAGGTTTTGCTCGCATGTGTTGTTCAAGGATGGTGTGCACGGTATGTAAACAGCTTGATTACATAGATATCTTCTTACGGTTGTTTTAGCTGTACGGCACATCGAGACAATCTTGACGGACCAGGTGGTCGTCGCACGCATGCGCATACAAAGGCCGCCTTTGAGAGTATGTCGCCAAAGCAGCTCTGGGATGAGTACGGCATTGTCGACGGTATTTTGGTAGGTCACTTCCGAGTCATCATGATCCTCGAGCTGTGTCTGACTGGTATCAATAGCCATTCACGGATGGGTTTCCCCGAGCCGATATACACGAGCTCTTATCACCAGATCTCCTCCACCAGCTGATCAAGGGGACCTTCAAAGATCACCTTGTGTCATGGATCGAGGACTACCTGAAACGAACGCTTGGGAAGAAGGAAGCATCAAAGATTCTAGCTGATATAGATCGACGGTAGGTGTCTGCGAGATGCACCTCAAGCATATCTAACTTGCATATTAGAATCGCAGTTGTTCCATCGTTTTCCGGCTTACGTCGCTTTCCGGAGGGTCGCGCCTATAAGCAATGGACCGGCGATGATTCGAAGGCATTGATGAAGGTATGTATTCGTTCCAACGCCTCAATATATTTCCTCATTTAGTTCTTAGGTTATTCTGCCTGCAATCGACGGACATGTCCCCCCCGGGATGGTACGCGCCATGGCAGCCTTCCTTGAATTCTGCCACCTCGTTCGGCGTGCTGTTTTGGATGAAGACGATCTTATCGCCATCGATAATGCCTTGGCTCGCTTTCATGCCGAACGCCAGATTTTCCAGGATGAGGGCATTGTGGACACCTTCTCCCTTCCCCGCCAGCACTCCATGGTGCATTACCGACATCTCATACAAAAATTTGCCGCACCGAACGGACTTTGCTCGTCCATTACCGAGTCTAAGCATATCAAGGCGGTGAAAGAGCCTTGGCGCCGGTCGAGCCGTTTCGAGGCCTTGAAGCAAATGCTCATCATCAACGAGCGCCTCGACAAATTAGCCGCGATGCGGGTGTATTTCCGTGCTCGCGGCATGCTGGCTGGGACATTGTTCGATTTACCGCTGCCCATTGATAAACCGACATCAGCGGAGCAGACTCGGAAGGACGATGAGGACGACGATGGAGGTGATATAGATGAGCCGCGACGTGATATCCTTGGAGAGGTTACCTTAGCCAAGGTTTCTTGTATGTTGCTCCCTTGGACTTTGAAGACATCCGCTAACATTCTTGTAGTTCCTCCCAAGACATATAGTCGCAACCTCCAGATTTTGGCACGCGAGTCTGGTCATCCACGGCTTCCAGAACTGCTTCGACGTTTCCTTTACGAGCAGACGACGGTCAACCTCCCTGACGCCCCCGAAGATGTCCCACTTGATCTTTGTCCACGCTACCATGGGAAAGTCTTTACGTATCCATCTGCCGTCGCCGAGTTTTATGCACTGAGTGATCTCTCTGGCATTGGGGGTATGCGGCGAGAACGCATTCGAGCGACCCCTCGCTGGCGAAATGGACCCGCTCGCTACGACTGTGTATTTGCCGAGGCAGATACCGACTTGCCCGGGTTCCAGGGAATGCATGTCGCTCGCGCCCTTCTATTCATGTCAGTGCGCCATAAGGATGTCGTGTATCCGTGTGTGCTGGTAAACTGGTACTCAGCTGTCGACACCGGTCTGTGGGTTGTCGCTCCGGATGTTGATTACAACAATCGCTTGGTGGAGTCCGATATGTTTTTGCTTTCTCGTTTTGTTTTGCTCTCGTCTTGCTATCGCTTTGCTTTGCTTTGCTTTGAAAATCGCTGTATACCATAATTTGGTGATGTCGTGTTAATGCTCTGAATGCTCTCTGCTTTCATACTGTTATTTACATGCTGCGTATCGTTCTTATTGCTAGTCAAATGCTTTCCACTATGCTCTCTGTCCAAGTATATACTTACCTATGCTATCTCTGTTTGCTCTCTACTTGGTAGAACGTTGAATACACCCTCGCATCTTGTGCTTTCCCTCTTCTTCCTTCCTTCCTTCTTGGACACTTCTGAGTATGACTTAGCTTGGCGACCTTCTTTTGCCTTTTCGGTTCAACTCGTTTCCAAAACATTTCCTCTTGCATTTCCTTTCTGTCTTTTCATCTAGCAATGGGTAATGGTAAATGTAGCAGGCTCTGAACACTCAGCAGATGGGAATAGTAGTACTAATTTGTGGTAGTACTCCAGAATTTGTTCTATGGAGCCTTCTAGCAAATATCGGATGTTGCCGCTTTTAACTCGTACTGTGTGGCGCAACGGCAGTTTCACGCTGCCCTGAGATCATGTGCGCGTGATTCCTTTTCCTTTCCCGCTCATCTTCACCGGCAGGACGCACCTCTCTGCTTTGATTTTTCGACTCCACCCGCCATCCTTTTTTCTTATAAGCGTCTCACTACTGTAGACTTTCATTCAATTCGTCAGTCTATGTGACCTGTGACCTCTCGGACGAAATTTTGGTTTCATCGACTTACCATATATGGTAATTGCCGCTGCGGCGGGAGGCTGGCGGGGGCCCCGCCGGGGACTTTTTGACGATTTTCGCTGTGACTCTTGTAACTTTTCGTCGATTTCGAATCCTCTGTGACCCGTGACCGATGAATTGATTGAAAGTGTACAGTATGTTTGGGCATCCAGAGGTCCCTTTTTCTGGTTCCAATTAATGGAACCAGTACAGCCACGTCAGACATGGCAATGATCTTGTTAGGGGTCTCCACCGTAACCGTATACGGTTACGGCCGTAAACTTTATGGTGCATTACGGCAACTTGAACGGTTTTCAGCCCATACGGCACGGTTACGGGACGGCTTCGAGTACTGTAGTCTTACGACCCGATGTTCACAGGATGTTACGTGTTATGCCCGTGAACTAACAGATTACTAGTTCACACAGGGTTCAATTGCCTTATAAGGAGTGGCAGCGCAAAGCGCTGCAGCGGAAATTTCCATTTTGGGTACGTACCAGCGATTTTGGGGCTCTGTTACGTGTTACTTACAAAATTTTAGTTCAGTTCACGACCCCATGTTACGCGTTATGTGAACATGGGGTCGTAACACTACAGTACCGTATAAAACCGTATGCCAGGTGGCGTGTAGGAAGAGGTGAAGCGAGAACATAGGAAGTAACGGTTGGGATTGAGGCCTCTGGCCTTGTTGTGTCCCCGAGAGTGCATGGATTCAACTAATTGTCCCTCCCTATAGAGATAACAACAACCCGTACCGTACTCGTAACCGTATAGCGCACGCCGAGGCGCCTTACGGGACGGTACGGTTTACCGTATACGTCGTACCCATAAACCGTATTATACGGTTACGGTGGAGACCCCTAGATCTTGTTGCACATTTTGACAGCAGTGACTTTCAGTACCCTCATCGCTCTCATCTACAGCCATGATCACTACTTTCCCCATCAAAATATTAGATGCTATCGTATGTCAGGTTCCCGTGAACGCTTAAATTTATGTATCTACTTCAGCTCCACCTCTACTTACCACTTAAAGAAGCTGCGCTTGACCTGCCATGCACTGGACGACGTTGTGAAACGCAGACTTTTCCGCACCATTCACATTCATAGCTATACCTGGTATTCTTACTTCGTTACGAAGACGTTCCACAAAGGAATAGCATTTCTTGGGTTGCTCGCCCATCCTCTCTCGAGATCTGTCGCGGGCATGATTCAGACGCTGGAGATTAATCTGGGGTTGACTGCGCTGCCGCAGAAGTTTCCTTAGGTGAAAATCATACGGTCTATCTAAGGAAAAGGCGGGCATGTTTTGGCTCCAAATGCAACGACAGCCATCCAGATTGCGAATCCAGAGTCTGGAATGACTCTGCGAGCAGTGGATTACACTTGGAATATGAATTCTCACTGCGGATTGCGTTTCCAGTCAGTGGCATTCACTCAGACAGCGACCAGAGCGCTCCGACTGCAATGCCAGCCATCCGGATTGCGAATCCAGACTCTGGAATGACTCTGCGAGCGCTGGGCTGCACTCGGAATATGAATTCAGGCTCCCGATTGCGATTTCAATCAGTGGCATTCAGTCAGACAGCGACCAGAGTATTCCAACTGCAACGCCGGCCATCCGGATTGCGAATTCATATTCCGATTTCAATCAGTGGCATTCAGTCAGACAGCGACCAGAGTATTCCGACTGCAACGCCGGCCATCCGGATTGCGAATCCAGACTCTGGAATGGCTCTGCGAGCAGTGGGCTGCAATCGGAATATGAATTCTCACTGCGGATTGCGTTTCCAGTCAGTGGCATTCACTCAGACAGCGACCAGAGTATTCCGACTGCAATGCTACCCATCCGGATTGCGAATCCAGACTCTGGAATGGCTCTGCGAGCAGTGGGTTGCAATCGGAATATGAATTCAGGCTCCCGATTGCGATTTCAATCAGTGGCATTCAGTCAGACAGCGACCAGAGTATTCCGACTGCAATGCCAGCCATCCGGATTGCGAATCCACACTCTGGAATGACTCTGGGAGTGCTGGGTTGCAATCGGAATATGAATTCTCACTGCGGATTGCGTTTCCAGTCAGTGGCATTCAGTCAGACAGCCACCAGAGCGCTCCGACTGCAACGCCAGCCATCCGGATTGCGAATCCAGACTCTGGAATGACTATGGGAGTGCTGGGTTGCAATCGGAATATGAATTCTCACTGCGGATTGCGATTTCACTCAGACAGCGACCAGAGTATTCCGACTGCAATGCCACCCATCCGGATTGCGAATCCAGACTCTGGAATGACTCTGCGAGCGCTCGCCTGCAATCGGAATATGAATTCAGGCTCCCGATTGCGATTTCACTCAGTGGCATTCACTCAGACAGCGACCAGAGTATTCTGACTGCAATGCCACCCATCCGGATTGCGAATCCAGACTCTGGAATGACTCTGCGAGCGCTGGGCTGCAATCGGAATATGAATTCAGGCTCCCGATTGCGATTTCAATCAGTGGCATTCACTCAGACAGCAACCAGAGTACTCCGACTGCAACGCCGGCCATCCGGATTGCGAATCCAGACTCTGGAATGGCTCTGCGAGCAGTGGGTTGCAATCGGAATATGAATTCAGGCTCCCGATTGTGAGTTCAATCAGTGGCATTCACTCAGACAGCGACCAGAGTATTCCGACTGCAACATCAGCCATCTGGATTGCGAATCCAGACTCTGGAATGACTCTGCGAGTAGTGAACAGCCCGGGTCTCCCGGGGGTAAATAATTCAGACCCTAACCCTACCCGCCACCTTACCCTACCCGCATGTACGGGTACGGGTCACCCGCCTAACGACCCACCGTTTGCGGGTCACCCGAGACCCTCAAGACCCTTAGCTATTTAGATGCGAAAAATTATATATTACAAGGCCCTACATACAAGTACTTGCAACATACAGGTGCGCAAGTACTTGCATGCTTGAGTATGCATATATGGTTGTAGTTTTTCGTGCACGCCGACGACCCCGGGGCAATTGCACGGGGGTTATCGACGGGCACGATACAGGATGCTCAAGTCCCGGCTGCTTGAATACACAAGAACCGGGACTGAACAAAATGTGGATGGGTTCATAATGTCCGAGATGTGGGTGAGGTGAGTCCGCGGTGCGTGGGTGGCATGGCAAGAGACGTGGAGAGGGGAAAGTGATGCCGGGAGCGAGGAGGCGGCGCGTGCGGAAGGATGAGCTATCTAGACAAACGGTCTATGAAGAATGTGTTCAGAAAGTAATGAAGAGCAAAATAAACACGCACCATTTGAGCTGCGACGCGTCCGCGACGTAGTCCAGACTCTCTATTCCACCTCTATCCGCGAAATCCATTCCCAGTCATCATTGCACTGTCGCTGCCGTTGTCTTGGTGTTGTTGATGTCGTCCAAATGGTGATGCACGCGTCCAATTGCGCAGGCAGGCGCGAGCGAAAACGGGAAACGCGGTAGATCTGGCAGGCATAAGCCTGCTCATGCTATCCTATACTGCGGCGGCCTCGTCCTGAGGGCTTACACATCCCGGATCCAAGTCGAATAGGCGCGTCGCGAAGACGGACACCAGAATGCGCCCCGGAATGTATCCGAGGGCGCAGCGGCTGGTGCAAAGCCGAACCGCACCAGAAAAGCGGAGAACAACAATGAAAACAGGTAAGAAGAGCCCCAGAAAGTTTTCTGAGGCCGACGAGCACGACGAAAACGCCGTGCTGTGGTGGTAAGAGAAAGAGAACTGAGATCGGGGCCGATCGATCCTTATCCGGCGTCTGCCGGGACCGTCGGGCATATCGGCGATCGCCCAAATTCCTCCTCAGCGTCGTTTCTGGGCGACGTTGAGCTCCCTTGACCTCAAATAAATTCGATAAATTCTGTAAAACAGATATATATTTACTATGAGCAAGTAGTGGGCAACTACTTGCCCCAGACTGCCTAAATGGCAAGGGTCAGTAAGGGTGACGCGGGTCATGCCGGGTTCTAGGATCGGCACCCCGACCCGTACCCGCAGACACCCTCACCCGCTACCCGGATCGGGTGACCGGACCCCGGCTATTCACTATCTGCGAGCGCTGGGCTGCACTCGGAATATGAATTCAGGCTCCCGATTGCGATTTCAATCAGTGGCATTCACTCAGACAGCGACCAGAGTACTCCGACTGCAACGCCGGCCATCTGGATTGCGAATCCAGACTCTGGAATGACTCTGCGAGCACTGGGCTGCAATCGGAATATGAATTCTCACTGCGGATTGCGATTTCACTCAGTGGCATTCAGTCAGACAGCGACCAGAGTATTCCGACTGCAATGCCAGCCATCCGGATTGCGAATCCAGACTCTGGAATGACTCTGCGAGCGCTGGGCTGCACTCGGAATATGAATTCAGGCTCCCGATTGCGATTTCAATCAGTGGCATTCAGTTAGACAGCGACCAGAGTATTCCGACTGCAACGCCGGCCATCCGGATTGCGAATCCAGACTCTGGCATGGCTCTGCGAGCAGTGGGCTGCAATCGGAATATGAATTCTCACTGCGGATTGCGT
>QLPD01001206.1:0-35850 GCA_003314085.1 Hymenopellis raphanipes | reverse complement strand
AGTGATATAGGCAAAGAAGAGGAAACAGAGAACAGGGAGCAAGTTGATCGCGAGGACGACTGATGAGGTGCCGTCCGCCCAGGATGAGTTGTCCGGTACGACGGGGTACGGGCCGTCTAGCAATACGCAGAATGTGTAGTAGAGTGCAAAAGCGAAACAATTCAAGATGCGAAGTTTGAGGAAACCAGAGTCGACTGCCGTCGTCGTAGCAGTAGTATGATCTCCTCCGGCGCCACTCAAGTTCGTTCCAGACAACCTCCACCCCATGTAGACATTCCCGGAGACCATAAGGCAAACGGACAACGCGCGACGTGTCGTCGGCGACACTGACTAATGAGCGAGTGCTATCGCACGAAGGCATAGAACAAACACATACCGTTGTGAAATTCCCGGTAGAAGAGTCCCGCCGAGCCTACGCAAGCGTACTCCATGGCTATAGTAAAGTGGTCAAATCCCACGTTCGGAGACAAGGAGGGCGGAGTGATATAGGCAAAGAAGAGGAGACCGAGAACACAGAGCAGGCTGATCTCGAGGTCGACTGATGAGGTGCCGTCCGCCCAGGACGCGTTGTCGACGACTGGGTAGGGGCGGGAGAGGAATCGGTGATACGAGTAGTAGAATGCGAAAAAGAAGCCAGCGAAGACGCGAAATATGAGGTTGACCGTCATCATCGTCGTAGCAGTAAACCAAGGCGAGCAACCCCAAATGTCTCACTTTGCGTTCAGTCACGTGGTCGCCGCGATCGATGGAGATGTTTCTCTTCCAGTGATTTCCAAGTGTATCTTACGCCTCTCGTTTCGCCATGCGATGTACAGCGCTCGTGTCTTGCGGGTCGACATAGTAAACTAAGAGAAAGTGCAAGCATAGAGCCCAGCTGCAGAAGTTCTGGCCAGGCGATTTGAAGCATTGTCCCTTGACACGAAGGTAGGTTGAGACAAGCTACAACAACGCGCCGTCCTCCTTCAGACAAGAGGTTGTCCTATAACGACCGCTCCGTGGCATTACCCTTTCCTATCGTCTGAATGTGCGGACGTAAATGCTACTGGCGCTTCCAAGGAATTTGGAGGTAACAATGGTGGCAATGGAGCGGAGATTGACAATAACAGACAGACCGGCGGAAACGAAAAAGGCTGACGTAGTCCGTGCGGAAATTCTCTTCCTGGAAAGTGGAAATACCCTCTATCGGAGCACCGATTTCAGCAGACATCTTCCAAATCATTCCCAAAAGCTATGCATCCTGGGTTTTGGAGGGACCCGCTAGCCCTCATGGTGCCAAAGGAATCCAGCAATATTGCGCAACGACTTCTTGGACGCGAACACGGTAACAGACGCTGACTTCTGCCATCACCAATGATATCGTCGTCCTCGGTGAGCTTCAACAGTCCTGCGATGTGAATACACCTCCCAAAGCCGGGCACAATCATTTGCGTCGTGCCCCAAGACCAAGATCGCGTCCATCAGACACCGAGGCCTGGCGAATGGGAGATGATGAGCCATAGCAAAGTTCACCGTCAAAAACAAAGAAGTGCGGCGGTTATAAGGATGAGCGCCTCGGAATGGCCCGCTGAGCTCGAAACGCGAGTGAAGTCTCCCACAAAAGATGGGACCACTGAATACCGACGAGATGGCAGAGTGCCCTCCTAGACCTGGAACGGTTCGAAGTTGGTCCATATATGCGCGTAAATTGGGCAATGATCTTGGACTGTTCGGTCTCGGTAAGATGAGGAAGGACTTGGAGAAGGGGTACGATGTGGTCCATAAAGATGTATCGGGTGGAAAGGAGCATATTGACAAACGTATACGAGGAGTGGTGTGTTGGCGGATAGTTGCGACGCGCCGTTGACGATTGTCGATTTAACGTAGAACTTCTTGTCCATGCCTGTAACTGGTAAGGGTAAGCGAGAAATATAGAACCAAAAGAAACGACTCACAATTCCAAAAAAAATTGGTGAACGGTGAACGCAGCTTGTCCCAGTATTTCATGATGATGAGGTGAGGCCGAACCAAATGATACTTCTCGAGAAATAGACGGTTCTCAGTATGCTGTATCCATGATTTCCACTGTGTCCGTCGATCAAAGGAGTTCATTGTAATGGCTGTAAACTCACGAGGGAGGGCAAACTGGAGCAAAGATGCGTCTCGGTCCGAACATCCGATTCGTGAGAGCTTAGTCCGAGTCGACCATCTCTCGACCTACCGTCGTGGTGCTATCAAGGAATTGCGTAGCCCAAGAGGACGTGTATATTCTCGTCGCTTTTCTTCACACGACGCCCAACCTCCACACTCTGGAAATCCGCACAGTGGCTACTACTACTCTGCAAAGTCATCCTCACTGAGGATGGGCGCTGGCAAGGTCCTTACTGCAGAAATCGTCATTTACATAGTTACAAACTGTTTCTAATCATGTGCTCAAAACGTTTTTGCGGACGCACTAGACACTTGAAGATCTCACACAAGTGACAAACTCTGAACCACCATGTCGACCTGCCGTCTGCGCTTAATCGTCGCTGCGACCTCCCAACTTATACTCTGGACGGCCTTGTACATGACCTTTCTACTTGCCGACTCTTTTCGCAGTCTGGAGCGGTATTGGCCAATGTCTTATCTCATCATCCATTCACTCCACCTTGTTGCGATCTTGGTACTGCGCTGGTTCTACGAAACGCCTTTGGAAACTGTGCAGGAGGCCGCGCGGTTGGCTGGCGGGCCCTGGGCCAAGCGGATGGCTAGGAGTCTTAACTCGAAGCAAGAGCCCTTTGGCACCATTGGCGAATCATATAGCGCCCGAGATTATCGCTTCTACACGAAAGCTGGCACAATCATCTGCGTGGCGCTCGGACATTGGATGTTTTGGCTGTGGTTGATCATTCCTGAATGTACGTTGCCGACCAGCTATGGAGCTATCGATTTATTGACGCGACGGCTAGATGGATGCGTAACGATTCCACTTGGGCTCGCCGGCGCCATTTATGTTTGGCGTTGTCGAATGGTGTTATTAGGCCCCGGTTGTCGGTTTGCGTGTGACGTAGAGGCTGAGAATGCGGCAGCGGGAATCGGTGGGACAACATTTTCGGGAGGTCTAATGTATGTGTAAGGAGTAGAAGTGGGAAAATTCACATCCGTGACGAAGAAACAAAAACTTCGAACCCATACCACTACAACAGTCTAATTATACAAAACTTGCAATCTGTATTCTATGCCATTCTATAACGCTTGCTTTGCTCTTCTTAATCAGGAAACTGAAGCCATTCTTCAACCTCAAAAGCTATGCCCCAACGACGTCTAAACCTCTCACTTGAAGACAGCCCGAACGGCTTTCAGAAATCGGCGGGGATGACATTTCGATTTGTGAACCTTGCCCGTAGTGCCTGTAGCGCCGCCTTTCCGCATCCTCCTCTGGGAAACGTTTCCGTGATCCTCGATTCCTTCATTTCCTCCGCCGCCGCCTGAGTTCGCTTGAAGCACCGTCCACCCCATGTACACATGCGCGCCAACAAGAATGCAAACGGACAACGCTTTGCGTGTCGTCGGCGACACTGGATTGTACTAGTGAGCGGGTGCATCGCACGAAGCTTAGGATAAACACACACCGTTCTGGAAACACCAGTAGAGGAGTGACGCCGAGCCAAAGCTAGCGCCCTCGATAGACCAAACATATTGATCGAACACCAGGTCTGAAGACATGGAGGGCGGAGTGAGATAGGCGATAAGAAGGAAATGGAGAACAAGGAGCAAGTAGAGCGTGAGGTCGATTAGTGAGGTGCCGTCCGCCCACGACGAGTTGTCGGGTACGACTGGATATGGGTCCTTTAGCCACATGCAATATGTGTAGCAGAGCGTTAATAGGAAGCAGGTGAGGAGTCGAAATATGAGTACTACCCGCGATTCGGGCCTCATCGTCGTCGTAGTAGTAAACCAAGGCGAGTGAACCCAAATGTCTCACTTTTAACGTTCAGGCACGTGGTCGCACCAGCGCGTCAGTGCAGATCGTCTTCTCATCAGCTCACTCGTCTGTCCCGTTTCCAATACACCGTGCTGAGCTTCCTTGGCGCCAACTATCCAATTCTGAGACTGCTGGGCGCACACGCCGGGGAGGTGTATTAGCCCTCTCTTCTTCTACGTTAACCGATCCGCCGTACATGGATGGTGAGATAAAGGACTGGTGAACAGCGCCCGATCCATACGTGGCTATGTACAGCTCATGTCCTTTCAAGGCAATCACTGTCATAACGGATTCCAGCAGAGAGCGATGCGCATCTTCAACACGCAGGACTCCTCAGCCTCGCAAACTGATAGCCGGGGCCCCCAAAAAGGCCAAACATAGATGGCGCCCGCGCTCCCCAGAGGAATCATCACGTATCTACCTCCATCGCCGACTCCAAACGACAACGGCAACAACGCGTTCTCCCCTTCCGAAATCAAGGAAATTGCCCTTTCGAAATGATCCGTACATGCCTTTGACTTTGAACGTATCGAGGAACATATGTATCCGTAATCCGAACGACGAGTAGAACTTCTTAGACCTACATATCTCTTCTCATCCACCTGCTCGGTACATCTCGCCAAATCGCATGCACGTCCAAAGCCAGTATCTTAGACTCGAACCAATCCCGAGGAGTTCCTCGACGTCATAGGGATTGGTTCGAGTCTACCAGTATCCCTCAACCAGAAGGAAGCCTGGAGGAAGTAATACAACAAGACCTGAGTCTTGCCCTTGCCACACTCCCACGCCACCCAGCTCCCTTCTAACACTGAACAGCGCATCGTCGTCCATCTGACATCTACGCCATTGCAGGCGGAGCAAGCTAGGCACTTATGAACCCGAAAGCCTATCGCATCAGAGTTACGCCACCGTAACCGTCTGCACCTCATCTCACCCACCCACCCACCTCACACCCCAAACACTCAATTTCAAACACACACATGGCATGGTATATCCAAAACTCCTCCAAATCTCTCAACGCTCAAACAATCCTTCTTTGCAAAGCATAACATCCTTGTCAATGTCAACGGTGGCCAACTAAGTATCTAATTAATGACTTTATACATCTTGATGGACGGGCATAGTAGGAGGGAGAAAAAAATAACTACAGATGACAAAATAGTTGCTGCAACGTGGGGGGATACTATGACACAAAAACACAACCGAGCGTGGAAAAAATAAACCTTGTACAAATGAGCTTGTGACAAATACGAAGTGTTCAGAGGGTGTCATGGAAAGCAAAGGGGGAAACGAAAAAAGAAAAAGGGAAGAAACAGGAGGGGGAATGCAACTTCGAAATACAATGGGGGATGGTGGTATGATAGATTGGCGAACAATGGGCGTCCACGAGATGAGCGAGAGAGAGACAGACAGAGAGAGGGAAAAACAGGACGGGAGGGAATCAGGAGGAGAGGCGATAATGTAAGGGGGGATTTTAGCAAATCTTGCACACACGGGCAAGACGAAGAGTTAACATAGGTTACTTGTTAAATTGACGACGATCGCGATTACATCCCGTAGCCAAAGCTAGAGCGCTGGTACGGGTCGGCGAGCGCTGCTGCACCGAAGGGGTTCACGCCGGGAAACGAACCAGAGAACGCGCCACCGTGCGACGAGAGCTGGCTCTGGTGGTGGCTCGAGTTCCCTTGCAGAACGTAGCCGTCGATGGATTGCGGCGGGAGACCGTGGAGCTGCGAGCCCATATGCGACTGGCCGTACGAGCTCTGCGGGTATAGGCTCCCCTGCGATCCATAGACGTCTGCGAGCGACGTGGGGTGGGCCTGAGGAATATGCCGCGCCGGCGAAGGCGCACCAAGTCCTTGATTAGTCAGAGCCATGTTGACGAGAGCCTGCTGCGAATGGTAGCCACCAAACGAGTCCATCTGCTCGCGTTGCAGCTTGTTCTGTATCCGCTTTCCGTAGGGCGTGTTCCTGATGAGGGGAAGAACCGGTCGTATACCCTCGACGAGGAGAGCGCGCTGCGTAGGCTCAGCATAGTCCAATGCCGTCTGCACGCAATAGTTGCCGTAAGAGTCGCGGAGCAGCTTTTCAAGTCGTGTCCGGTTGAGAAGCTCCTCGATCAGCATTTTGCGTGTGTTATGTTCAGCGACGCGAACACACTGGAAAAAAGAGGATCAGAACGGTTAAGAACATTCAGGCCGGACCACGCGTACCTTTTCAATGACATTGGAACTGAATTTTTGGACCGATAAGGCACAAACATTGCCGGCGAATTGGCGGATGACAGCATCACTGAACCTACTGTCGTTGAGGTCCAGAATGTATTGCACGACCTGATGGAAAACAACGGCTATTAGTCGAGGCTCAATTGTATAATGAAAAAAAAATACACGTACATAGTTACCATACGGGTCCTGAACGAGTGTGAGGGCGTTGAACGTAATCTCGTTGACGAGCTGAATACGCTGGTGGTCCGAAGCGTGGTCAATGCACCGTTGGAGCACACAGCACCCGTGCCGATGGGTCGCGACCTCGACACAGTTAACCGCGACAGCGTTGTAGATAAACTAAAGATCAGCATGAGTAAACACGTACGACACCTCAGGGGGGAAATAAGAACAGACCTGGTTATCCTCAGGCGCCAACTTATTCAGACACTTCTGGATTACGTGGTTGCCGTTCAAGTCCTTGATCAGCACAACAACGTGCAAGCTCAGGGCAACAATAATCGAGTGTATCTGAGCATTGTAGCGAACATCAGCCTGAACCGCCCCACGTAAGTGAGGTAGGAAAGATACAATGTGGCTAAACTTACCTGACGCCGCGTTGACAAGAAGTCGATCATCTTTTGAACAGCACGCGTTCCATGCATGTTCAACGAAATGTTAACGAGATCCTGAGCGACAGATTCACAAATGATGCTCCGCTGGTCATCGGTCGAATACTCCAAAAGCTTCTGGCACAGGTAATTGCCGAAAGGATCTGGTACCGTAAATCAGCTCATGTTCAATCAACGTGCTTGACAACTCACCAGTCATTAGATCTGCAAAATGGCCATAGGTCTCGTTGAAGATCATGTCGCGGTGTTCGGGGACACCCTCCTCCAGCTTCTTCTGCAGATACCGGCAACCATGCTGGTCTTTACAGAGAGCAGGAATCTCTCCAACGAGATCTTCCAAACGCGTTCCTGCAAAACGGTTAACTGAAAAAGGGTCAATACTGGAGTTTGTCAAAGCGAGAGAAGGTTGAATTACATTCCCGGTCGATATCCCCTCGCTTGTGCTTCGGCCCATGCAGCCCGTTCATCTTGCCGTCGGGCACACCATTCGTCGGGCGCCCCGGAACCCCCAGACCGTAACGGCCCCCGTGATACAAAGCGCTAGACCCCACGGCGCTGCTACCGCCGTTGCCGTAAGAGTCGTATCGCCCTCCGTCCAATCCCCCATTCAGGTAGTCGCTACCATACGACTGCATAACCAATATTAGAACACGGAAACCAAAAAAAATTCAAATGTTATACACACCTGCATGGCATCATCCAACCCGCCCTGCGACGAGTGATACGACAAACCACTCCCATCGTACTGTCCCGACGATATGCGCGACAACGACGCCTGCAAATCGCTCGGACTGATGTTGTTGTCGCCCAGCTGGTGGCTCAGCCGCCCGTTCAGAGGCGCCTCCGACAGAGGCGTCCCAGGCGTCTTCAACAGGGGATTATTGGAAATGCCGAGAGGCGTGGCCGGCACAGATCGCGTCGTGCCGTTCAGAGATTCCAATATGCTCGGCGGTGATCCCCGTCGCGAGGACGGCGGACGCACATGCGCGTGGCCCTGGGGATGCTGGGGCACAAGCGGCGTCGACGACGCAGACACCGTCCCTGCGAGCTTCCCGTTCAGATCCACCGCCGCGCCAGACAGGTTCAGGTTGGGGTTCGTCACCGTGCGCCGGTCCGTCCGCGAGGCGAGGCCATCCGCGCCGCCGCGCGACCCAGGGAACTGCGGCCACTCTGAGTGCTTCTCCCGCGAATCCGTGCCCCGCGCGGAGAACGACGAACGGGGCGAGGTCTGCGATATGTGCGCAAGGTCCAGGGCGGCAGATGACGTTGACTGCGAAAATCATTGATACGACAACTGATTGATGTTGTGGGGCGTGCTCACCTTTGAATAGTGCTGATACTTGTCATCATCTGAAGTCGGCAGGTTCCTCATTGCGTCTATAGACACTGCGTGTTCAGCGCATTATCACTATTTAAGAGAAAAGAAAAAACCACCACGCACTGTGCATCTCCTGGTCAAGCTGCTCGTCCAGCATCATCCCCGCGTTGAAAGCACCATTATAACGCTCCTCCTCGCCATAACGCGACCCGCGGTTGAGTATCGACGCAGACACCGGATTGGGGACAGGCGAAGCCCTATTCGAACGCTCGCCGATCAAAGCGAGATTCTGTAAGTGCCCGGCGAGCTCCTCATCATGGCTGCTGGCCGACGTCCGCCGACTCGCGGGCATACTCTTGGCACCGGCCGAGCGCGAAAAGCTCTGGTTGAGCGCGGCGTTGCTGGGGTCAGGGGAGAGGTTAACCGTCGGCGCATAGGTGACCGACTTGCGCTTGTCGGCGGCGCCCACGGCCTTGGACAGCGAGTCCGCATCGACGGGGTGCGCACGCCCGGACCGCAGGCCGTTCACCATTTCGCTGTTGTTGCCATTGAGCACGGCGTTGACACGGGGAGGCGTAGTCGGGGCAGAGACGGCGAGGTGCTGGATACCGCCGTTGGTGGGGGCGTTGGGGTCGTAGGGGAGACTGAGGAGCTCCTGAGCCTGCTGGTGCTCGAGCACGCGCATCTGATCCTCGAATATTTTACGCTGGAGAGCACGTTGCCGCTCGTGCTCGATCCGCTTGAGTTCGACACGCTGCTGCGGGTATACGTGAGCGGGCCCTGTAGTCAAGATAATAAAGAGACGTACAGCAGAAATATCGGTCATATTACTTCCCAGCCTAGCGGTCTAATGAACAAAGGATAAGCAGTGGTACATATAAATGTTGAAAGGAGACGGGGAACATACAGAGTCTGCGAGGTCCAGGAAAGCTGGAGGACTCTGCTTCCTCTCGTCGGTAGGCGAGTCATTATCGGTAGATATATTATTTTCCATAGAGTTATTCATTTTGACCGGGAGAGCGTAGAGGAAAACAGAGCGAGTTAATAAATGACGAAGAGTAATTGCACAAATGCTGAGCGTGACAACGGTCAGTCAGTGGTCGATTACAGACAACGACCAACACACCTTGAAGCCTTGTTTTGAGCCTCTATAGGGTGGTGTTACAAAGCGGCTGGTGCTGGCCACGACAACGGCGACAATGAGCAAAAGTGCGGGGGGGAGCCTGGTGGTGGTACCAAGACAAGAGCGAACAACAACACACCCTTTTTATTCCTCCAGAATTGCCACGCCGAATCGAAATCCAAGTGGGAGTTATGGGTGAGTCGAGTACAAATAATGTTGGTCGCTGAGAGCACCAAGTGCGCTCTTGGACCCTGAACTCTAATACACCCGGCAAACGCCCTTCCAAAATAAAACTCCGTCCCCTTCCGATTTCCGTCGTCCCTAGAAAAAAGAAAAAATTATAAGGGAAATAATACTTTACTCTTTCACATATATCACCCCACCACCGCCAGTCAACGACCCTCCCGTCTCTTCTCTTTTCCAGGCGTGATCCCCGCGTGTCCTGTCAATTTCGCCGACATATCCCGCCCAGACCTCGGCCCCCATCTCCGTATATCCATATTTTACAAAATTTCTTTCCTGTCTCGGCCTTTGTTCTCCAAGGATCATCACAGACATTTCGTTGTCAAGACACCCGTCCTCGCGGACGCGTTCTTGCTCTAATCGGGTAACAACGTTCAACACCTCTCCACACTCAATGTTGTATACTCTACAATAACATTCACTCTCTCAAACTTACAATACACTTTCCTAGCCACGCACGGACCCCAATCGTCATTGTTAATATCTCTCTGATGGTACCTCCTCTACGCGAGATCCAATTCCAAGATTACCTTCTCGCTTTACGCCTTGCGTCGGCCGACGTGGAACCGGCGCTCGGCTTCTCACATATGCGCACAACTTAGAAGCACCTACAATATTACACACCGTCCTTCGTCTCAAAGGACCTACATAGTTATATCCGCTCTAAAAAGTGTAGTAAGATGCATGCATATTATCCTAGCCAACGATAGCAGAAGTCCGAGTTGCCGCCGTCTCAGGCGCGTCCGCATTCAGCACCTTTTCCCGCCCAGACGCGTCAAGCCCATTCCTCTTAACTTCCTCCTCCGTAGCCCCCTCCTCCTCCACACCATTCCCATCACCACCCCGAATCGTCCGTCGATCGTCCTCATCCCCACCGTTATCTTCCTCATCAGCTTCCACCAATGGAGATGAAGCCTCCTCCTCCTCTCCGTGTGACCCATCCCCCTTGCTAATAAGCGACGCCGGATATCGACGAAGACTCAAGAAGCCCAAGCTAGACAGCGACAATGGATTCAGATTCATACTAAACGCCCGGCCTTTCTTTACAGTCTCGGTCGGCGTAGTCGTTCCACTCGGGGGAGGCGTCCCGCAATCAGACCGCAATTCGGCGTCGGAGGCCTTGGGCGTGGTGGGACTCTCACCCACTGGCGACTCTGGCCTGGGCGATTCCAACCCAGAAACAGACAGTTCAGGCGATGCACACGGATGTGTCGTCCTGAAATGTGAAATAATAAGTGATGGTGGCGCACGCGCAAGTGTGACCGGCAATTTACCCCACAGGCAAACCTTCACCATTCGTCAGTGTCAGTAACAGGTTTTTCAAATTGGGCAAGGTATGCCGCATATCCAGTGCACGAAGATCGTGTTCAGCCATGAGCTAATATAATGGAAAGGGTCAATCAAGACCCACAAAGCAACACAAAGGGTGCTTACAAGTTCAATGTCCTTGTTCAAAAGGAAAACACCATATTCAAAGCGATATGTGTCTACTCCTTTCGAAAAAAGTGGAAACCTAAATCACGTTAGTCTCCACCGCCACCATGCCCATGTGTGTATCAAACGACTTACATTCGTGGCCCAACCATTCCTGAAATACCATCCCGTATCATGCTACGGCTACCCACATACGTGATGGGATAAACTAAGCCTTTCCCGAGATACAGAGCTACGAAATGCACCACATGAGCAGCGTAGCCCAACGCTGTAGCAACCGTATCCTCGTTGATGTCTTTGTGCGCCGGTAAAGAGAATGGCGGTGCAGGGTCCGTCGACGCTAGGGGTATAGGAAGCGGGACATCCAGAATCGTATACAGAAGATCAGGCGGCGAACGAAGTTCAATGGGGAAGATTGTCGCCAAGATTGATAAAAGCGTTGTGCGTGTTGGCTTGATCCTACTGCGTAAGAAGTCCAGTCGAGCCCTGCCAGCAAGAATTTCAAACTTGAGATTCAGAATATTCGAAGAAAGGCTAAAGGCACCGTACCGTTCCTCAGACTCCGATTGCTCCGTCACACTTAAGTCAACAGCACCATCCCTGAGCTGAGTTTTGGCCATAAGAAGCATTTCCCTGCGTTGTTTCAGTCGTTCTCTTCGCGTTGCGAGGTCAGTTTCCCCTGCACAATACGCGCTTCAGGATCATCAACGAAAACAAGCGTTAAGCGGTCTCACGTTGTTGACAGAGAGCTGTTAGTCGATGCAAATCTTCCTGATGTTCGAGAAGTCGTGCCTCGCGTTGATTGAGTTGACGGGTCTGGAAAAGGTTAACTTGACATCACAAACACACACATATAGTGAAAGAAAGCAAAGGCAAAGAACCAGCGAACAACTTGAAAACAAACGTACCAGCTGAGCAGAAATATCATCTCCAACCGACTTGTCAATGCCTCTGATAATTTCGTCAAGAGAAGACTTTGTATCTTGAATGCAAGACTGCAACGAGACCAATCTGCAAGGCACATCAAAATGTTGATTTATGCGACGCGTAGAGAAAGCGAACTTGAACAAGTCCTGCCATGTTGCAGTCTTGGAAACACCTTCTGGCGATTGTGACTTCCGACGTGTACCGCGTCTGTACCGCCTGCGACTTGTTGGTACCTCGTCGCTGTCTGTTGCTGAAAATATATCCTTCACATGTCGGACTTTTCCCGCGACTTCGGGATCAGAAGCATAGCCTGCGGAAGGCGAGGGAGGACGGTTACGTGGTATTCGAGGAGAGAGAAGGTAAAAAGAGCGTCCTGGAGGATCTAATGTTAGAAGGAGCGTGTTGGACGGTAATTGTGATAAATGAGCATGTAACTGTGAGATTGTGAGTGAGGCGGCATCTTCAACGCGAGAAACCCACTGACATCGTCCGATAATGGTACTAGGTCTGCAAGGTTGAAGTTCCATTCGTCAAGCATCTTCCAGTCTTCGCTGTTCTCAGTTGTGGAACGCTCCTTGCCTTTGCCGTTACTCGATTTCTTATGTATATCCTTTGCCCAAATTTCTACAATGAGTTCCTCACCGCTGAGATCTGTCCATGATGCAAAGTCGGATGAGTCGATGGGAAACATAGGGTTCGTGGATGGAGGATGGATTGGAGACAGAAAATTAGGAACTGGCAGGGAATCTGACGGCGACGGAGTAGAAGCCGCGGGGCTGGGAGGACTCGAGCTCGACGCATTCGGGAAGGTTTTCGCGGACTTCGTCTGGAGGCGGGGTGACGAAGTGGATGCTGATTTGGCATGGGTAGGTACGTGTGCTTTAACACGAGGGGATGGCGGGTCCTGTATGCGTATTCGTTCTACCGTGCTTGCGCTCGCCCGATGTCCTTTGGGAGTTTCAGCTCCATTTGGCCGTTTCGACTTGCTGACGATGGATTTTCTTGTCGTCGGAGAGGGGGAGACGGGGCTATGAGGAGAATGCTTTCCGAAGGAGGGGGACACCGGGAACAAAGGACCTGATTCGTCTGGCAAATCTGTTGACTTTACAGTGATAGACAGGAAAGTTTCGACAAGACGCGTCTTAATGACCTTCTCGAGCCCGGTTTGAGTGTGGTCTTGGAAAACAGGACGAAACGCCGCCACGGGGGCTGTTCCGTTCGTGTAAGAGGTGGAGACATGGGTGGATTGCAGAGAGGATGCGTTTGAATGTGTGCGATTACGGGGTCTGACGGTAGGAGCAGAACCTGCACCGGAACGACCAACTGTAGAGTGAACAGTGCTCGCACGAGACGCGGCTCGTGCTCTTCCTTTAGACACGGTGGCGGTATCCCCTGTTCCCGAGGCGTCTGCAGAATTGTCCTCTGATTTCACGCTACGCAGCGTGTTGACCGAATTCAAAGAGATGCGCCTATTTCGTTTCATAGTCAAGGAAATATCCAAGTCATCTGAATGGTGGCCATGACTTGTAAATTGTGATTGTTCTGCTGGGAGGGAGAGAGCGGAAGCGAAGGCATCGCGAACAGGAAACGGGGTAAGGTTCCGGACTTGGATAGAGGAGATGTGTCGTATACGTCTGTGAGTGTATGGAGACTATTCGTAGCTGATATTAGCAAATTATTACAGAAGAGAAATGGAACGCGCACAAGAGGTACTTGGGGTATATCTAGCGATAGATCCACTGACATTTCAGTTTGCTCTACATCCGACATATCCTCTATCAAAGTCTACGACCTGTCCAAGGCCGTTTCGGCTGCGTATACAACTGCAATGCAGACGGTGGTGGGCTGCCAGCCAAACCACTACCACAACTAAACTAAAACCACGTTAATTGGCGGTGAGGTAGCTGCCACAAGTTTGCCAACCGTTGTCTTGGATGAACGTTGATGAATGTCGAATAATGGGAGCTACGGCATCGGCCAGATGGCGAGCAAGGTGGTCAGACACGGAGTATGAGGGCAAGGTCGATGTCCCAATTTGGACTCCAGTAACAACCGCGATAGGCCGACGTCCTTTCCAATTTAAGTCCCGTACTCTGCCCAGTGCCGCCATGTCACGCCTACCTACTTCAAGTTCCATGGCTTATCTATTCAGATATTCTCAACGAACGTGGAACATGCGTGGGACCTTGCCGACTATTATTATCGACGCATCAGCTTCATTTCTGTTCATCTGAAGTACGGCCTCGTGGATTGCGAGTCGAAAACAAACTAGGGCTTCCGTTATTGGTTCAACTTTCTCTGAGGTAACTACTTCTCCGTCAACCGACTGACAAGGGCGCATGGCTCTCGCCTCGAGCACGTTGCTGATCCGGGTGTTATGAGGCTCTAGTATCGTTCCCTCCACGCTTCGCCTGCCTAAGTTTCTACCCTCATATCATAGCCGTGCTGTTAATAGCCACGTCGTGGCATATATAATGCTGCTACACGAGAGAAGGCCGCCCGAACCAGATAGTAGTCCGACTGCCAAACATCCAACATACTATAACGACGATGACTGGCTTCTTTCTGCTTTTCTCGATATTCGCATATCTTCCAGATGTCTACGGATGGGGTGCCAGTGGGCACCAAGCTCTCGGGTAGGTCATCTCTTTGACTTCACAGGCGACAGCTTACTGAACGTCTTGACAGATTTGTAGCCATGGAAGTAAATCACGTCAACAATACTTCAACTGACCTTACACTAATAGTATGTGCATCCCTAGTTCTTGGCTCCCAAAGCTCTCGACTTCGTGACCGCCAATCTTGATCCCGGCGAGACTCTTGGCGAGGCAGCGACTGTACGCATCTGGAATTCGAACCACACATATGCCCTCTGACTGTTTACCTTCAGTGGGCCGACGAAATACGATCTCAATCGGCCTTTGCTTGGTACGATATCGATTTGCTATAGCATATCGTCATTCAAATATCAACATACAAGGTCTTCCCCACTTCACTTTGTTGACGCCGAAGGTCAGCCGCTCTCACATCTTGATTACCCTCTCACTTATCGTGGTTCACTTGAAGACAATCCGCCAACCTCATGTTCACTCTCAGAAAGCCGGGACTGCGCCGATGGTCGATGCATTCGTAAAGATCGCCTCGCTCGATGTTTTCCTTGTTCTGATACGAATGCTAGTCACCGCAATCGCAAACTACACCTCTCAAGTAGTAGATGAAAACCTCTCCGCTCTCTTGACCAACGAGGCTCTCAAGTTTCTCGGTACGTCCGTTCGCTATGACCATTATGCCTTCTCAGCGTAAGAACTGCCATAGATCACGTACGCTCGCCTTCCACAGTCTGTTCGATGTCTGCGCACTGACATGCAGTTCTAGTTCATCGGCGACATCGGACAACCTCTGCACGTTGAAGCATTCAAACTGGGCGGCAACGATATTTCCGCAAGATGCGATGGCAAAAGTACCAACTTACATGCAGTACGATCCCTTAACAACGTTTTTTCTTCTTTTGACCATCTTACTCAAAAGCCCACAGGTCTGGGGTAATTACGCTTAGAACCTCCTCTCGTTTAAAGTTGTCATTAAAAGGCCTCAGATTCGGGAATCATCAACAAGCGACTGGACGACGACTTTGGTGGCTCGGTGGCCGAATGGGTGAATCTCCTCGTGTCTCGAATCAAGGTAAGAAACGACAGCCATTACGCTTTCTTTCAGCCGAGTCTCACGATGCAAATGCAGACTGGCATCTACAGCACTGAAGCCGCGGAATGGATTCAATGCTCATCAACCACTACACCGGCGAAGCGGAGTCTTAGTCTAACGGAAGATATCAAAAACCACCTCGCATCTCGCTCCACTACACCTCTTGAATGCCCACACATCTGGGGCGTTGAATCTAATGCGCTCAATTGCGTATGTTCCGCGTCCATTGCCCTCATTCGTCATTCGTCATTCATCCAAGATTCTATAGGACTTTGTGTTTACGTTTGGCAACTTCAGCGACCTGTGCACCTCGAGCTACTTTGATGATGCCATTCCTCTCGTGAGTGTTGCACTCTCCCCTTATCTCCGCTCTTATTCTGTATCGCATGGCAGATTGATCTTCAAATCGCTAAACAAGGTTTCCGCCTGGCTGCTTGGTTGAACGTATTGTTTGATGGAGATACCAACCTTCCGTGAAAGTTTTATTACAATTCATCTCGCGCAATGTCGGTCGTGATAATTACACGGTATTACTCGAATAGGTGCACGGTTCCAGCTTCAGCACCATATCATCTTCAGTGACTGACCTTTGATGTCCTTTCGTGGTAACAGATCAGAAGAGCAGATGCGGCGACCTCAATATGTTCCTATTTCTTAGACTGTAACATTCTCAGCCTCTACATCGCACGCAAACTGATAACCGGGGCCTAAAAAGTCCATTCGACGACACCACACATAAACGACGCTAAAGGAACCGTCACGCAATCATCTAGGCATCGCGTCAATAGTTTAATTGTTAGCTCGGGCTCGTACACTGTTCGAGTATAATCAACCACAGCCAAAACATCCCATTTGCGAGTGCCACGCCGACGATTGAGCCAGCGAACGTGTAATAGTCATAATCCCAAGAGCTATATTCGCCAATGTCGCAAAACGGTTCTTGCCGCTGGGCCTCCCGCCAGCCAACCGTGCAGCCTTCCAGGTAGACCCGCGCATGACGAAGATCACAAAAAAGTAGAGTGTATGGAAGGCGAGATAGGGCGCTGGCGAATACAGCTGTGGATCGTTCGGGTATAGGACCATGGGGATGAGTCGTCCTTCCTATAATTTCAGACCGACATCAAACTTGGTGAAACCGTCTCCCCGTTCCTGCATTCTCAATCTCTACACCGTACGCAAACTCATAACCGGGGCCTAGAAAGTCCATTCGACAACAACAAATACAAATGGCGCTTGCGAGCCCAAGAGGAATCGTCACCCATTCAGCTAGGAATTTTGCGTCTGGATCAGTGCCAGTGGACTGGTAGATGAATAACTAGTAACGTACATATCGGTATCATCACCCACAACCAAAACGTCCAATGCCCAAGCGCCACACCGAGGAATGAGCCGGCCGACGTGTAAAAGCAATAATCATCATGGCTATATTCACCAATAGTATAAACAGACTTCCGAGCCATCCGCTGGGCCCTAGTCAACCGCGCAACCTCCTGCACGGTTTCCAAAGGCGTCTCGTAGAACCAGCGCAGGACGAAGATCAAAACAATGTGGAGCGTATGGATGATGAGATAAGGCGCTGGCCAATACCACTGGGGAGTGTGAAAATATTCGTTGTGTAGAAAGGTCATGCATAAGGCCGTCCCGAACATGAGTTGTGCGGTCAGAAAGGTGATTAAACGCAGACGCAAGGTCGACATGGTGGTTTGGTTTGTGTAAGACAAGTGTCTAACAGATACTCGGAACTCCTATGATTTTAGCCGACATCAAACTTCGTGCATTCTCAGCCTCTACGTCGCACGCAAACTGATAACCGGGGCCTAAAAAGTCCATTCGACGACGCCAAACACAAATTGCGCCAGCAAGCCCTAGAGGAACCGACACGCATTCATCTAGGCATTGCATCAATAACTTATAGAAGATGTAAGGTTGGCAACGCACATTCAGGCATGATCAACCACAGCCAAAACACCCAATGTCCAAGCGCCACACAGATAATTGTGCCAGCTTTCGTGTAAAAGCGATAATCCCCGGGGCTAGTATAATCGCCAATAATGCGAAAGGGTTTTTGCCGCCGCTTCATCCATAACCGCGCAGCCTCCTGCACGGTTTCCAAAGGCGTCTCGTAAAGCCAGCGCAGGCCGAAGATCGCAAGAAGGTGGAGTGTGTGGATGGTGAGATAGGGTATTGGCGAATACAAATGCGGATTGGACCAGTATACTTCGCGTAGAATGCCCATGGAGAAGGCCGTTCCGGCGATGAGGTATGTGGTTGCAAGGAAGATTAAGCGCAGACGGCAGGTCGACATGGTGGTTCACAAAACCTTTAGTTTGTGTTTCTAAGACACAGCGTCTAGCGCGTCCGCAAACATTCTCTTCCGATCTACTGTCTCTAGCCAGGGTTAAATCCATGTTGATCATAGCTGAGCCTATAGCGCGGTCAACAACGGCTGATAAACACCAGCAGAGTTCTTCCACATGTCGAGACTTGAGAGAACCTCCAGACCAATTGCATCGGGTGTACTCCATCGGCAGCTTGTCGCCAGACGCTTGGCGGCTTCGGACAGAAGATCTTCTTGAAGTTGGCATGACATCAAAGAGCGAGGATTACATAGCGCGCGCTGGCTACAGACTCGTGAATGTGTATGTTCTCTATCTGAAGGCCGTGAGGCGGCGAATGGCGTTGAGAATAAGCTCCAAAAATTTACCCGCCAGAGTCAGGGTTCAACTTTCGACCGTCAAGACGGTCGAGAAAAGCGACAATGGCAAGCGAGACGCTAGAGATGGGTAGTTGTTATGAGAGAAGAATAGTAATGTGGGTGTTGGAAGTAAGAGACCAACTTGAACATGTCGCGGTTTGGACTTGACCCCCTAACCACGCTCACGTGATTGAACCTTTGGCTCGTGTAGAACTGCAGTGTATTGTGAAGCCTCCGAGGACGAGTAGAGTAAGACACATGCCACACTACATTATAGGTGGTAGGCTCCTCAAGGACTTGCGCCTAAATTGCTGATCAGTATTGACGTGTCCAGAAAAACTTGATAAGCGGCCAATGTATCGAGCAGCAGTGTAATGAACAAGTTGGGACGTAAAAGTCATCAATAAAATGAATAAAGTATCATACACTCGTCTCCTCAGAGTATTCGAGACCTTGCTACTGCGGAACGGCTTTCAGAAACCTTCAATTTTCGAACCGAAACAACTTTAGCACTTCCCTGCTACCCAATGCGAGGCTCGAATCATGCGACGAACACTCCTGTTGTTTCAACGCCTCATTGGCCACGGAGTTGTAGCGTTCGGAGACGTGGTACCAGCCCATCATCAGTGAGGATGACTTTGCAGAATGTCCTAACATCAAAACTACCCACCGTATGGATTTCTAGAGTGTGAAGGTTGGGCGTCGTGCGAAGAAAAGCGACGAAAGCAGACGCGTCCTCTTGGGCTACGAAGATAGACAATTCCCTGATGGCACCACCTGTGATAGGACCAAGGGGTTTTGGAAAGTCTTGCCGAGAAAACGATGGGTCGGTAAAATGCAAGACCTCAAGCGATGGAAGACTTGTTCGCAGAAGCAGCTCATCCCTGGTCCTTGCTCCAACCGCCCCGAGTGTGAGATGACGAAGAGACGTATTCTCGTATGTCCTAACGTTTACGAGGGATGGCACAGGCGACGGACGGTCACTGGCGATTGGACAGAAACTTGCAAAGTCCACATTCACAAGTTTGTCCAAAAGTTCGTGGACAGCAGGAAGATATGCATCGGAAAAGGTGTCATGAAATGCTCTCTCCACGCTTCCCGCCTGCTCGAAACGAGAAATGAGATCCCATTGCATGCGGAAAATATGATTGAACGCGACAGCATTGTTGGTCACGACTGATCGCAGACGCGGAGCGTATGCCAGCTGTCGCGACAGACCAGTAGGTGCTATCACAGGCAACTCTGGGGTCGGGGACTGTACGTTCACTCTGGCAGATTCCAATGAGATGTACCTCACACCATGAAAATTCAGCGCAAAGAACGTCGATCCCGGTAGTGACATACCGAGAGATACCCAGCTGGACGAGGATACTACAACTACGTTGTATACCGGGTCATCCTCCATGTAGCTGAGTTGCGAATAGATGTTGACGTGCAAGTTGGCCCATTTAGCTCCGACGTTGTGAAAGACCCTGCTAAGGAGTGGGCGGCCGCGGTCCCGCCCATCCAACTTGAGGTTGACGTGGGTCCACAGGTCGGGCATGTCAAAGACGATGCTCCGCCATCGAGACGAGACACGGCAAAGGAGCCATGGGCCGGTATGGAGGTCGCGGCTGTCACCGAAGTTTCCGACAGCGAGCTCTTCGAATGTCGGTGACATGGTGATGCTAATAAAGCAGGTGAAGATCTCTTGGAGGAGTTCAGAGGGTAGAAGACAGGAGGGATGAAGGAAGAGGTTGTCCTCTTCAGCCAGAGTCTTTTGAGAAATGGTAACTGGCGCTTTGGCAAGTGTAGTGTCCATGTTTGCAGAGTAATGTCGCGTTGTTCCCTCCTGGTTCCCTCTATATCGGACGAAGGCTCGGCGTTTCTGGTTGTATGGATGATTCTGATGACGGTGTCCATCTGAGTGTCTCAAAAGGATGGATGGCCGGTACATAGATCGTGGGAAAGAATTGATGCCGAAGTGCGTGCTATTGCCTCCGATGCAGACTACTTATCACTTCGACTATCGCGCACACTACTTACCACATGGCCTTGTAATGGTATCTGCACATGGCTGCGCTTCTTCTGGGAAAACGTCCCGCGTCCGCACTTTCTGACAGAAGGCGCTCTTAAGGACGACGGCCATGCTCAATCAGTTCTTTCTTGCTGCCGCCTTCTGTATTACCTATGGCGCGGCTCAAATGAGCTCTGCTGAACTGGACGTCCTCCTAGATGGTTTAGCGGATCGTCCTATCGATGCCTTGGAGAAGAGAGTGCCCTTGATGACGGACGACCCCACCGTCGCGCCTCTGATTGACTTGCAGATATTCGCACCTCCGGTTGTGCCTTCCGATGGTGATAGTTGCCAAGTTGTCCTTCTGGCGCACACGTTCGGTGAGCTTACTTTATGTTTTTGAAAATGTTTATTTAGGACGTGTTTCTCAAGGTGTCGATTCGTATAACAACCCCGCTATTGTACCATATGCTCCACCTACTGACGCCGCATGCGGAAGTGTCGGGGAGTGGGCCGCCATCAGCATGAATCTCTCCGTCTACTCGTGAGTCTTTCAAGTGGTTGATTCGTACATTATAGACGAAGCTAAGTCTTCTACAAGCATAGGAACTCAGTATGATCGGTTCGGTGTTAGTGAACAACTCTCACACTCTCAATGCTTATTCACTCCTGATGCGTCCTTTAGTCGATTTATTTATCTCACGTAGAGAGTGAGTTCAATATCACATCTTAACACGTCGTATATCTAAGTTCGTTCCTCAGTCTGGCGCACTTCTAGCGCGGAACCAACGAAGACGGGAACTATCTGGAATACGTCAGTTTCTCTGGCAGTTTCAGGCTTATAGTGACAGGGTTTATCTGTCTTCAGTATCAAAGATGTCACTCATTTCACGCCTCTCTTTGCGGAAGAGGGTGATTTCATGATAGATTTTTCCAACATTATCTCCGACGAGCTGTAAGTACATGGTCCATCTAACTTCAGCGATGGTTCTCATCCACATCCCAGCTTACTGGATGGCGCGTTTGACGGTAAGAGCGCTCTCCCCAAAAACTGAACGCAGGAGGCTGATGTGGCTCCCGTCAGTTATAATAACTGCGACATTCTATGCGCCTACAAGGAACTTTTCAACGCCAATGACTTCGGACTTCATTCTTCCGTTGTCCAACCTCTCGCCGAACACGACCAACTTGTTCACGTTGGAAGATGATGCAGGAGGAACCACCAATGTTTCGCTGCCTCCCAATACGACTCAGGCGTACATCGAAGTCTTCTGTTCTGGTAATTCTGCAGAAGAATTCTGGTATCTCAGTCAGTTAAAACTTCTTCCCTATTTCCGTAAGTACAACCAGGAGCTCATCGGTAAACTCAGACACTCCCGATGAGTTCGTCGACTACTTCCCCGAATCAACGGGCGTGATCGGTAAAGGTCCGTTCCGCGAAGTTCAGGTCCTCGTTGACGGTCAACTCGCTGGCGTGGTATGGCCATATGCCGTTATCTACACAGGTGGCATCACCCCGTCCAACTGGCGTCCGTTGACATCTTACGGCGCTTATGATGCACCAACATATTGGATTGATGCTACTCCGTTTCTTCCGGTCCTCCTGGACGGCTCGAAGTCGCACAACGTTACTCTCCAGGTTCGCGGGCAAGGTACGAATCCAAGTATCAACTCGAATTGGTTCGTATCTGGGAGCATTCATGGCCGGCTCGGTGCATCTCCCACAACGGGTACCATGACCGTGTACGATGTGGGCGATACGGGTTTGCAAACGACGGGCGGTGCGAGTGAGGGCAATGCCACGGTGTGGACGAGCGTCGTTGCGGAACGTCATCTCCATATTCAGAGCGAGCTCCATACATGTGAAGGGAAGAAAGTAGTTTCATTTTCTCAGTCGCTCAGCTACAGCAACGACGCAGTCTACGCGGACCAGGGTTGGGTACAGGTATGTCCGCGTTGTTGTCCCTCGAGAATAATCCAGTGACATGTCGCCAAGTGGGGGAATCAGACGACTAAGGGGACCACTTCGTCTAAGCATAACGGCAAGGAAGTTCTGCGAGATGCCTTTGAGTATCCAGTGAACGTTTTCTCAAACTACTCGCTCTACGAGATGCAGTTCGGTCAGTGCATCAAGAGTCATCATTCTGAACGATCCACTGACCTTTAATAGGTGGATACGGTTCAGACATCACGCAAACGCATGCCCGTGCTATCCAATTGCCTACCGGTCCCTACAAGTCAATATATTCAGTTCAACATGCAAACGGTTGGATAGGAATGGACGATTGGCCTGGTCTACGGCATGCTATCAATGGAACTGGAGAGACAACACAAACGTTTGCATATACGGATAGTAGAGGAGCGACCTATTTCCGCGATGCAGCTACCAAGAACGACGGTTGGGTTCACGACATCGTATGGGGAAGCCTTCGTGACTCTAACCCGCCAGTACCTGATAACCAGATTTATGGTCCAGAGGGTGGTCCGGGTTTTTGACGAAGAAGGTCCAGTCCTATACGTAGTTCGGAGGGGAGTGAGAAAAATCAATGAATATTTACATTCGACGATTACAGATCTATCCAGCCGTAAGAGGGGGAGCAAACCTATCCAGCTTCTTCCGCAAAGGGTGGTCGGGGCGAATGCCGACCGTACGCAATACAACAGCCAGTTCACCCGCAAGTTTATCTCGCTCCTCCGCATCCCTTTCAGTCGACTCGAGCAGGTCTTTAACGGCTCTGGCCAAACGGCCTTTAGGACCAGGAGGTCCCGAGCCACCGGCGGACTTCGGAATCTTGTTCTTCACCTTTTTCCCCTTTGTCTTTGGAACGGCTAGGAGTGGATCAATAAAATCGACTCGAAAGCGGCGATGGGCGAGGGAGAGGATGGGAACGATACGAGACACATCGCTGGCAGCTTCAGCAAACGACTCTGCCTGAGCCATGAGCTGAGAAGAGCCATCTTCAACGTATCCCCATTTCTTCAGCTCTTCAATCCGCTTCTCGCGAAATTTGTTGGAGAGCTTTTCCCGTGTGTCGTTGACGCTGGCCGTCTTGGCAACGTGCTCAAGAACGTCATTAATGGAGAGCCACCCTTTGTCCTCATCCACGGCACGCTTTACGTAGTGCCGGTTAACGTAGTTCAAGAGACGGTTAACGGACTGGGCGCCGGCAGAGAAGCGATTGAAACAAGGGATGATGTAGTGAATCAAATCAGAATCATCATGGGGAGCACCGAGCAGGAGCTCGCGCGCGGCGTCGGCGAAATATTTGTCTAGTTGTCCGTAGAGATCTGTTGCCGTGTTGGGACTCATTTCGGCGTCAGATTTCCTGATGCTGCCAGTGATAACCTCTGTTTGAGCAGTGATGCTAGATAAACAGTCAGTATATTGCAGAAGGGGTTTGATTAAACTAACTAGTTATAACACGCCGAGTGTATGCCGGCGTAGTACTCAACATCGATCGAAGGCGCTTTGGTGGCGTTATTGGAAGGCGATTTAACGAGATGATTCAAAGCCGGCTGCAGGTATCCCCAAAGAGAGGAAAGCGTTGCAGCAGGATTCGCGCTGCCTGTCGCGGGATTTGGCAGAGGAGGAATTGCCGGCTCCTTTCCTTTAGAACTTGAGCTTGAGGACATGACCGTTTTCTTTCACGGAGCCTTCCGAAAAAAATGCGAACAAACACGATACAGTAACATCATCCGATCACTTCGGCGTGACCCGCTGTCTGAAAGGACTAGCAGGATAGCCCGTGGGATCACGGGGGTTACCTGATGAGCATCGAGGCTTAGGCCTTAGGCGTTGATATCTGGGGTGTGCTCTGCCACACCCGCCTTGCGGCGGGTGTTCTCGAGCCCCGTGGCAGCCTACATAGTTTTTCTTCTTCATGTCTTCGAGGCTGTCTCTGCAGTTTAATGGCAACACCGCTACTACTTACCATAGCTTGGAAGCCTTCCTAACTGCTACTACTGAGTATCTCTTGCTACTCTTGTTCTTCAAGAATTGCTAAATCATGCAGAATAAATTAGTTAAGTATCTGCATGCTTCGTGGTCTCGAAGTATTCCTCCAGAACTGTCTTTGTCCTCATCACCATTGCCCGTGCTAAGCACATTGTACTCAGTGTTCTTCTCCTTCGTGGTCTTATCGTAGTCGTCGATGGTGCTTGGTCCCATCGCAGTCGTTATGCTTGGTCTCGTTGCGGTCAGTATACTTATTCGGTCTCGTTTCAATGGCCGTGCTTTTACTGGGTCAGAGTCATTGGGCTTGTATTTGTGGCAGTTATCGTGCCTGAGTTTGTCGCAATTATCGTGCATGATTTCGTTGCAGTCATTGGGCTTGATTTTGTCGTGGTCATTTCGTGGCGTGGCAGTCGTCGTGCTTGGTCACGGCGCAGTCGCAGTCATCAAGGCAGTCGTCGTACTTAGTGGTGTTGTTAATAACATCCGCACTGGTCACTTCCGTGCTGTTCGAGCTCGGTGTAAACCCGTAATCGGCGCTGTGCTTGTTGAGTTGCCAGTTAGCTGAAGAATGAGACTACAGATGGCTGCCAGCTGGGGGCATCACACATGGTTGAACTTCCAGCTACAGCTCCTTCAGATTTGGAGACTGAAATGTGTTCGGGCTTCAGAGATGAAGGAGGTTCATGGCGGTCGAGGACCACAAGATATGCCACGTGGTTTGTCTTTTGGCAGGTGAGTCGTCGAATTGACCTGCCTCACAGCTTCAGTCTAGTTCCTTTCACTACATAATATCCCTAACTTATATCTCGAGACCTTCTAGATACAAAAAAGGCAGATAGCATGCGAGGAACCTTGAAAAAACAGCTGGCTGCATGGTAACCCTAACCTTATAATTTTGCCTACGGCTTGGTGGAACCCTAACCTTATTCTGCTTAGTAACACGTTCTCCCTTTATATATTAGATTTGCGCGTACAACGGGGTACTTACAAGTCCCTATCATTCGGTACTCAGGCCCTATTGAGAACACGAGATACCATATGCTCAGTGCTCTTCTCGTGCCGCTCTTATGCCTCCCCTTCCTTGCCATCGCCGACTTGAACAACCCCAGGTTCTCATTCGCATCATTGGAAATTCAAGATTACGATGCCAGCTTGACTCTCACTCCCAATGTTGAGCCTCAAGGAGAGCTTGAAGGACGTCCTAGGTCCCTCTCATCGAACGGACGGAGAGTATAAATTACCCAAGACCTCCTCCAGAGTCATAATCCTCACGACAAACCTGCTACTTCAGGTACGTATGGACCGTGTTTTTGAACAACATCGCTTTACTTAGGTTGTAGATTTCATTCTTCATCATCGTCTCGTCTTCCAACGAGTACGCGAAATCTCTCGGAGGCGACTCAACGTTTTCTGGAATCGTCATCGGCATACCCACTGTGTTCTCTGGGCTAGCTCTGATTCCGTTGATGAAGTATGATAGAGGTAAGGACGTAACGCCATCTTTTCAGGTCGTTCTGACGCGTTTCTCAAGGTCGTTATAAGCTTCCACTTCATATCAGCTGCGGAGCATCTATTGCTGGACATATACTATACGCTTGCGCCTACAAGGCCCGGTTCCTTTATCTCATCCTCATCGGGCGTATAGTTAGTGGATTGGCTTTCTCTATGTGAGTTATAACTTTCGATCTTGGTTCATGGTATCTTAACGTTTGGCAGGTGGATGTATTGCAAGCGCTACTGCTCTGACGGTCGTATTGTGGGCATGAGGCAGCGAACTACCCTCGCTGGATGGCTAGTCCTTGGACAAGGTTTGAACGCGCTTGACTCTCATCTGGCCTGTACTGATGAACACATAGGATTGGGAATGAGCGCAGGCCCCTTCTTTGGCGGTCTCCTAACTAAAATCGGGTTTGCAAACGAAGTGTTCAACGGGTACACAAGTCCCGGCTGGATCATGGCCATCGTATGGTGTGCATTTTGGATCTGCGTTTATAACTGGTTTGAAGACGTCGAAGACGTGGCACCAACCACTGAACTTACTTCACTGCCCGATTCTTCTTCCAATAATCTTCGCGAGGAACAGGTCTCTGTTGAAGAGTTTGAACAACCTGGGGCTACTAGGCACACGACCTCTCTCGCTCAATGGGGTGTAATTATCTGCATGTGTTGGTTTGCTATGACATGTTTCTTCATTCTAGGTAAGCTCCTCCAGTTAGGCCTCGAAGTGGTGTCTTACCCTCGTATAGGTGCTTGGGAGTCCAACATCCCCGTGTTTGGTGCTAACGCGGACGTCTTAAAATTCACCCCCTTCGGAGCGGGAAACTTCATCGCCCTTGGCGGAATCACCACATTTCCTTTCCTCCTCCTGAATCTCTTCCTCGCTCGTCGCATCCAAGATCGTCACATTCTACTTACCGGCTCGTTCTTAGGCATGGTCGGGTTACTTGTTTTCATCTCCCTAGTTGCCTCCAGCCGTGTCACTTATACGAGCATGTTCGCGTGCTGGTGGTTAATCGCCCTTGGATTCAATCTTGCAAGCACGGTCACTGTGAGCTTGTTGAGCAAACAGCTACCCCAGGAATGGAACGGGCGAACGTCTCTTGCGATCCAGTACAGTAACTACGCGGGTAGAGTCTCAGGTGCTATATGGGGCGGTAGTGGGCTGGCAGTTGGCATGCTTAATTATGCGGGTCTAGAAATAGCTATCGCTGGTATTGGTGCTGCGTTGTTTACGATGTTCTGGACCAATCTGAAGACAAAGACCGGGTAGCTTCCCGATTTACTGCGTTTATTATACCCAATGAAATACGTGTGGTGATGGAGAGATACTGGCTCGGTTCCGCCCACGACGTGGCGTTAGTCACGCATCTGTGACTCACGGGTTGTATAAAGATCGCGACCAACAACCATGATAGCCATCCCTATTCTCACTCCACCATCATGTCGGCTCTCAAACTGTTTGCCCACGATTCTTCCGTGAAGTCTGTGTCCATCTACAAGTCTTCTAAGGCTGAAGTGGTGAGATCGTTTCCAGTGGAGTTGAAAGTAAGTCTGGCTGTGCTGAAACTACTCACGGCGTCGTGATACTCATCTATCGACGTAGGCGGGACAGAATACTGTAGAGATTACAGGCTTGTCTAGTACAATCGATCCACTCTCCGTGAGGGTCACCAGCCTAGGAGATGCACGTCTATTCGACGTCGTGTGTAAATTGGGAACCAATAAATCTGCGGCGTACGCCTCGGATAGTTCTTCCGAAATCATACGGCGTTTGAAGTCCAAGAAGGCTGCGCTCGAGAGCACCAAGCGTGTAAGAGAACATGAAGCAGATATTCTTGTTCAATACGCGAAGTCTCTCACTGGGGAGTTTGTGACGCCGCCTAACATGGCGCTATTTCTTCAGAGCTTTGTCGAGCAAGGCGGGAAGAATACGGCGGCGACCGTCTCTCTTAGTGAAGAGATTCTCGAGATTGATAGATTGATCGAAGCTGAGGCTCAGAAAGCTTCGTTGACGAAGGGAACTTGCACCGGCGAGGTGACGGCTGTTATTCGTTCTGCCACGTCTTGTTCGGTCGATATGTTGATCACATATAGTACGTGTCTACTGTCAAGTAGCTTCATTTCACTCACGCGACCATCTTCAGTTGTGAGCCAGGTTCATTGGTTCCCTACGTACGAGCTTCACGCCACTACGGAGAACGGAAAGCCTTCTTCCCAAGTGCATCTCCATTACCGCGCGCGCATCATGCAATCCACAGGGGAAGACTGGACAGACGCCCAGCTCACTCTCAACACATCTGAGAGTGACCTCAGCGGACAAAGCATCCCCACTCTGCACCAGCTTAAACTTCGTTCACGGGCGGCATGGGCCAACAATAGAGGTCCCTTCGGCAACAATATTCCTATTAGCAAGAACACTGGTGGCTTTATGCAGCAACAACTCCAACAACAATTGCAACAACAACAGCCACAACAACTACAACAACAGCAGCAGCAGCCACAAAGACTCGGAGGAGAGCGGTCAAATCCCTTCGGTAGCTCTACTACGTCCTCTAGTGCCTTTGGCGCTCCTTCACAGCAGCCCACTAACCACTCAGTGTTTGGGTCCTCACCGTCACAGCTAATTCAAATCCCACCACCTACTGTCCCCCAGACTGGTAGTTTCGGTCAACTTGTCTCTTTTCCTGGACAGTCACAGGAATCTGACGACGCATTCGAAGAAGTCCTTCTGCCACTACCAGACGCTCGCACAACCGTAACTGAAACCCCGCTTGCCATGTCATTCGCTGTGGATGGTAAAGCTACTATTCCCAGCGACGGCGTGGAACACCAGGTCGCGGTCGCCGTGCTTCCGTTCGAGAGCACGATTTCGTATGTGACTGTTCCGCGTGCAGATCCTCGATTGTTCTTGCAGGTAAGTAACGGTACTTCCTTGTCTGCTTCCGAGCTAGTACTGAAACTCTGAAAAAGTGCCAAGTCAAGAACACCAGCGAATACCGCCTCCTCCCGGGCTCTGTACGCGTCATCATGGACGACTCCTTCGTCTCGCAGACCACCATCCTAAACGACGTCATCACCGGCGACACGTTCGACTGCACCCTCGGACACGATCCCACCGCCAAAATCACGTATACGCGCAATGTCAAGACCACTCGCTCCAGTGGGGGCGCGTTCGCCGAGTCGTTCAAGACTATGGCGTATACGACGAGTATTGTCATCTGGAATAAGCATGCGTTTGCTGTTGAGGACCTTACTGTGCGGGACTCTATTCCGATGAGTGATGATAGTCAGGTAAAGGTTGTGCTGAGGAAACCGGAGGGGCTTGCGACGGCTAAAGCTGGAGAGGAGGTGAAGGTGGGTACGACGGGATCATTGAGGGTTATGTGGGAGAAGATGGTTGATGGGTGGAAAGGCGGAGAGAAAGAGGGCAAGTTTGAGTGGAAAACTCGTATTGAGGGTTCGTCGAAGCTGAGTCTGGAGACGCAGTACGAGGTCAAGTGTCCTGGGGATGCAATCATCGACATGGTTCAGCAAATTTTAACCTGACTTGTCTCATACAAGAGCATTGTTGATTGAACTGTAATACAGTAAACTCCAATTGTAACACCTTCGACTAAGTAAATATACCGAAAAGTGTCCTACAATCGCGCCTTCTTACGACTTGTACCTGTATCCTCGGAGTCTGAGACTCTTTTACTAAGCACTGTACAAAACTTGGCCGCAACCTCGTCCCGACTTCCAACCAACAACGATGACCCAGAAACCTGCTCTTGGAGTTGGCTGGAGATATCCTCAAGATCCCCAAGAATCTCTGTCGCAGCCGCGAGTAGTGGGCTCTTGTTATCGGTCTGGGAGGACAAAGAAAGTGCACGACGCAATTTCTGGGACCGGTTGGTCCAGATGAGAAGGTCCAGAAAGTCAGCGGCATCTAAGCCTTGTTTCTTTTGAGCCGCTTGCTCTTGTGCATCTAATAAATAATGAGATATCAAAAACTTGAACTGGTGAGAGATATAGCCTACTCTGTAGCTCCAGACGAAGTTCCTTGATCTCCTTCTCCAGCTTTTCCGTCTTGTTCGTGAGCTCCTTAATCATCCCTTTGTGGTTCTCGGCCTGGAGCTGCTTCAACTCGAGCTCGAGCGCGGCGTTTTGTTGACTGTCGTCGAGGGTGAGGTCGTCTGGGTCATCGTGGCCTACCGCATCAGGCGTCATGGCTGGGGAGGCCTCAGATGTGGCTGTAAATAAAATTCCAATCATCAGGACGACTCGGAGACACAAATGCGAATGAGGATAGTACTAACCTCTCGAAGGATAACCGAGATCGAGTGCCGGTGGATCCAAGGTGACAGTTGTCATGTCCGAAGCACTGGCGTCGGAGAACGGAGGAGGTTTCTCTTTGGGAGTTGTTGACTCTTTGTATGGTGGGCCCAGTTTCGGTTTGGCATTTGGAGTGGAATTCGCTTGGGAGTTGGGATGACTCCAGGTCGTGGTGTGGGTGTTGTGGTCGACGTAGTACTGGCGGCCGCTGTCGTTGAGCTTGGCCTCCCAGCCGGGCGGGAGAGGTGGGCTGACTGCTATTTTGGGTCTCTGGGTCATTACTAGGCGTGAGCTACGACGGGCGTGGAAGAGACTAAGACCACGGCGCATACCTGGGACATTGTATCTGTGTTGGTGTTGGCCAGCTTGAGTCACCTTCTGTAACCACATATATGTTGTATGGCGGTAAGCATCCATTATGTCGGTACTAGGATCCATTAGAACAATCGCCTCGGCAGAAGATCAATAAAGTTAAGCCTTCGCAAGGAAACAACTGTGGCGCAAATTCTAGAATGCATTGTGAACCGCATCCCATTCCCACGATTTGTTGAAAGTGTTCCCCTGCAGTATACAGAGTCGTCACTGAGTTGTCAGAATGCACTCCTCGAACTTCTATCGTGAGAAAACGAAAGACGGGATGCTGCCAATCCCAAAAAGGCAAGTGCCTCTCTTCATTCAACACCGACCAAGCAATCGTAACGAGGCCATTCAATGATCTGCGGTCTCTACCCGCGTACAAGGTTACAACAGCAATAGCTATGCAACGACCGACCCGCCCCAGCACGGCGTTGATGAACATCGTCATGGAGTCTGCACCGACATAAATACGTTTTGTCGCGCAAACCTTGGGCTTTAGCTGCGCTCACCCACCTCAAGTTACTGGCTAACTTTTGAGTCGCACACAAGCTGGCTTGTTCACGATGCATATCACACGCTCGAAATGGTCATTAGGCTTCTGTTTCCTGAATGCTGCTCTTCTGTCATATGCTGCGCCGATAGGGTAAGTCTAGCTATATCTAGGAATTCCTTTTCTCTAATTGCTTGTCGGCAGAAACTATCGTACCCGCAGATCACCAACCGCGGAGTTGTTTCCACGAGCTGGATGTACGTTTTGATCCTGCGAGTCACCCATTACTGACATATACCGTCTGTAGCTTCTTCTGTTACTGGTCTACTCCCTCTGCTCAATGGAACGCAAGGCTCGGACAGTACAGCTGCAGCCTTGAACAAAATCGCATCCACGACTCTCTCCATCAATAACACCTCCACCTCCACTGATGATCTCACATCCCTCGTCGAAGGTCTCGCCGCGTTAACCTCGGGAGGAAGCGTTATAAACGTTAATGTTTATGGGGACACGAATGTCAACCCTGCTCAGTCTGGTTCTGGCGATAACGGTTCGGACCAATCCGTCTCTGGCAATTCAAGTACGGGAGGCGGAGAGGATGATACAGACGCTGGTGGAGAGGATGGTACCGACACTGGCGATACAGCCAGTAGCGACGCTTCCGACGAAGACGATACCACAGACTCTTCAGGCGGAGATGATACCACGGACTCTCCAGGCGGAGATGATACTACAGACTCTTCAAGCGAAAACGACTCCACTGGTGACGATTCCGAGGACTCTACAAAGTCGACGGGTAAATCCAAGTCCAAATTCAAGTCCAAAGGGTCCTCCTCCGAGGATGGGGATGGGGAAGTCGACTTGCTGGACTCAGGCTCAGACGATTCCTCCTCAGCTTCCAAATCCAAGAGCAGCAGCGATGCTGAGGAGACAGGCAGCAGCTCAAAATCCAAGAGCGCCGACGATGAGACGAGCGGTTCATCTAAATCTGGCTCAAAGTCAAAGAGTAGCGACGACGCCGAAGATAGCAGTACGGATGGAGAAGATAGTACTGCGGATGGAGAAGATAGTACTGCGGATGGAGAAGATAGTACTAGTAGTGCGGATGGAGAAGATAGCAGTGCAGATGGTGGAGACGACAGCACTGACAGCACCTCGGACGGCGATGGGACGGGAGACGAGACGGATACCGGCGATGAGTCCCTTGGAAACTCGACCGTTCCCGCCACGACGGAAGGCGGCAAGTCGAGTATCAAGATATCCATTACGAGCGCGCAGAAGATAGATATAGAGAAGACTGCAGAGCATTGATAGATTATGATACTTCAAGCTTGTGTGTAAAGAAGATATGTAGATATAGAGAACAACATTGATAGATTATGATACTTTCAGCTTGTTTGTTTAATCATGTATGTATCGGGGACTGTATCCTACCGTGAACGAGGACAATGATGGTCTACTTTGGCGGGAATCCCCTGCAGCAGTCCATGAGAAGACTTAGACAACACAAGTAATGAAAACATCGCATTATTTAAAAGCCCAGATTGAAGTTGAACTATATTACACCTAGATAACATACCGTCCTAAAAACGCAATAGGTAGTATCAAACCGTAAAATACAAAAAAACCGTGCAATCATACAACACCCAAAACAACCGTCGCCCTCAAACTCACCTTTGACGCCTGCACATCCCCCTCCGCCTCATTCCCCGCGGGAATCTCATCCTCCCCCTTCAACGACCCGCTCTTCCACCCCCAGCTCTGCCCCACCTTAAACTGATCAGGGCCACTCGAAAACCGCGTCTGAAACGTCCCCGTCGGGCTCGCGCAGTGCACCATGAAATACGCCATCACATTCGGGCGCGAGTCGCGGTACGGCTGCACGGGCGACGCACCGGGGACCTTGTACGGCAGGCTGTACGGAAACCCAAACTCGTCGCGGTAGCTGGGCGTCGGGAAGGCCGAGGTGTAGGACGGCAAGGACGACGACGTCCCGGGGCGCAACTCGCTCACGGGCGTCGTACTCCGCGCGCTCGGCGTGCTGGGCGTAGTCGGCCGTGCACTCGGCGTCGATGCCGATGCTGAGATATGCGATATACTAGCGTGGTGGTGTATCATCGGCGTCGCCAGCACACCATTCGAGACATTCTCCTTTGGAGCGACGCCCGTTTGCATTTCCATAGTGCTGCGAGCAACAACAGGGTTCAGTGCACTGACCATCGGAACGCGATCTACCGTGCTTTGCCTGCTGACGTAGATCCCAAGTTGCTGAGTCTGAGGTCCTTGCTGGCCGGATATCGAAGTGCCCTTCTTCTTCACAACCTGGAGGTAGACATTAAACAAGTTACCGGCGTGCCATATCGTCTGCGAATGAAGTCGGTCCTTCTCTCCGAGCCGGTTGATGTCAAAGAATTCAACGGAAAACCGGAAGGGTGGGAAAGGAGTGTAAGTGGCGGTGGGAGAGCCAGTCGGCTTGGACATGAGCCCAAAATATGTTGACTCGTTGAAAGTGACTGGGGAGGGATCTGGATGGATATCCGGAGAAGTATGAGAGTAAGGCGCGTGGGAGTGGGCGAAAAGCTGCTCCATCGATATCCCTTTGCCTTCAGACGAAGGGCCACCACGTTCACCTATTCGAAGAGTACCATCTGTCGGGACAGGATAGAGGGGCTTGTCTTCTGAGGCAAGGGCGCTCTGAGGCACTGCTAGCCCAAGATCTTTGTCGGTGGACTTGGGAGAAGAATCTTTGGTCGGTGAGCTCGAGGAAGGAGAAGATGGTCGCGCAATAATCTGGTGGCGTAGAAGGGTATGTGCCCAGTTTGCAGACTGCAAAACCGAAAGTGGTACGTAAGGTTTCTGTGTCGTTGGACAAATATCAGTAGAGAGAGAAATAATCTCGTCAGTAATCTAGCTCAAGGTAAGTCTAAAATCTACTCTGAGAAACCAAATCGACGAACCATGTTACAATAATAAATACCTTGCGCAAATAGCTCGTCCCATACCGTCTCTTCCTCTGCGTCAATCCCGGATTGATTTCGACGAAGATTAACAACCCTCTTCGCGAATTCGTATCTCTCCCGCTCATGTTTGACAAAGAAAGAGTCCGAAGATATGAGCGCTTTGACCCAAAGCGGAGAAAGTCCTCCCCTTCGCCATATTAGGGGAATCTTCGCATCAGCGGAGTTGAACGTACGCGAGCCAACCTCAGCATCATTCTCGTGCCCGCCTGGTATGGTCTTGGCTCGTTTCCGCTGCTTGACAATCGAGGGATGAACATTCAGAACGTTCCCTTGCAAGATCTGTTCTTCGTACGCCAGAATATCAGGACCCCAACGAGATAGCCAAGCAGTAGCGACTTCGCCAATCTTGTCGGAGATCGCGCCATAATGAAAGAATAAGGCCTCTCGAGGCGCACTATCGGCGCTTGTCGATATCCGTTCAAAGGAACCACTGGGAGATGCCGAAAGAACATCAGGGCTCGGAGATCGTCGCCCCTTGCCCTTTAGTGATGATGGATAACGAGATAGTGAAGGCGCCACAAGGTCCTCATCGGTATCCGACGCGGAGTCTAGCATTTCTGCGACTGCCTCAAGGCCAACGGCACTGTTCTGAGTGTACGCGTATTCGAGATCATCAACAGAGATAGATTTTCCGAGAGCAAAGTTGAGGTAACGGATGACGGTGTAAGGGCCAGTCGTTCCATATATAGCAGACAGAGCTTGGGAAGCGAGACTTGGGATGGAGAGATAGATGGATGTGGCTAGGAGTGAGAGAAGGAACTGAGGAGTGGCAGATTGATGGCCGGAAGGCACGTCACTCTCCGAGAAGTATGGGAATCCAGGCGTCAGCGGATGGGTCAAGGTGGGCCTGAGCGCAGGTGCGATGTGCAACGGAGGCCCTCCGCCGTACAACCACGCAATGCACACTCTGATGAAGCAGGGTTAGCCGGATAACAGAGGTCACGCGAGGACATACTCGAATGCTAGAGAGGACTGAAATGAGTCCACGCTCGGTACTAGTATGGATAAGACATACCGGCACGGGTAATGTTGAAGTCGTCAAACACGACTTGCAGCTCTTCCGGTGTCGAATCCCGGCGCGGTGACCTGGGAGACGACGACTCGGCGAATCCTGCGGTAAATAGAGACCGGAAGAAACCCTGACTTGTACTAAGTATTGGATAACGGATAAGGTCAAATGGGCTCACCGACTGTATCAGGACTACACGGTGGAGATGGTAGATGGCATGCCAGGAGCCAGAAATTCTAAGGGAGACATCGGTGGTCTTACCGTCGAGAAATGACTGGTAGAGATGTGACTGTAGAGCGTGCGGAGATGGACCAGGGGAGTTCATATATCGGCGACGACGACGACGTGGGGCATCAGAGGACTGTGTAGATGGTGGTAAGAGATTAAGCAGTAAATCCGACATGCCAAGTTATTTGGAAGCAGCTAAGGGGCAAATCTGACGTCAGCAGACTTGTCACCTACGTCCATCATCATGGCGTACTCGCAGCCGCATCCCCGTCTATCCGTGCTCTCCAATTCTTCCGTTTCGTCCATGGATCACTTTTCGCCGACGACGAGCTCAACCCGCTTCTCTCTGCCGTCGTCGGCACCCACGACGCTCGGAGCCAATAAGCCTCCCCTCTCACGGCCCAATATCTACGACAGGAATCTCGCTAAACCACGCGTTTCCGACGTCTCGGGTGCTGCTTTCAGCTTTCTTTTCTCCGAGATTGTGCAGTACACCCAGAAACGCGTCAGCGGTATCAACGATCTCGAACGACGGTGAGCCGCATGCCATTGTACCCAGTCCCTGGATTGATCTCATTCCCAGATTGAATACGCTGGGATACCGAATCGGAACACGTGTGCTGGAGCTCATGGTCTGGCGCGTCGAGTCGTCTTCCAAGGCACCTAAACGCGAGATTCGCCTTTTGCCCTCGCTTATGTCCATACACACCCAGGTTTGGCGCGCAGTTTTCGGCAAACCTGCGGATGCGATAGAAAA